>CANPUZ010000310.1:0-66452 GCA_947579665.1 Sympetrum striolatum
GTCCCGATTCAAACTATGGAGAAGGATAATAATAACAATTAATTGTATTTACTTTTGATAACAATGAAAAAATCTCAAAATATGAATAGAAATCGCATTCTACTTCATAATATACTCAGTTTATTTGGCGTTGCATTCCTTGACCAAGCACCATCTCTCAGCACCACCGTTCTCCTTATATAGCACCGTCATGGCATCGAACGTCACGATTCAAACTCTGGAGAAAGATAATAATCACAATTAATTCTATTTACTTTTGAAAACAATGAAAAAATCTCAAAATTTGTATAGAAATAGCATTCTATTCCATAATATACTCAGTTTATTTCGCGTTGCATTCCTTGACCAAGCACCATCTCTCAGCACCACCGTTCTCCTTATATAGCACCGTCATGGCATCGAACGTCACGATTCAAACTCTGGAGAAAGATAATAATCACAATTAATTCTATTTACTTTTGAAAACAATGAAAAAATCTCAAAATATGTATAGAAATAGCATCCTATTCCATAATATACTCAGTTTATTTTGCGTTACATTCCTTGACCAAGCACCACCTTTCAGCACCACCGTTCTCCCTATATAGCACCGTCATGGCATCGAAAGTCCCGATTCAAACTCTGGAGAAAGATAATAATCACAATTAATTCTATTTACTTTTGAAAACAATGAAAAAATCTCAAAATATTAATAGAATCAGCATTCTTTTCCATAATATACTCAGTTTATTTGGCGTTGCATTCCTTGACCAAGCTCCATCTCTCAGCACCGCCGTTATATATCGCTCCGTTATCGCATTAAAGTCTCGATCCAAATTGTGATGAAATATAATAATAACAGTTAATTATATTTCCTTTGGAAACAATGATAAATCACACTATAATCGCATTTTATATTACTTTAAAAAATGTAGAGTAATAGCAGTCAATTCATTTATTCTCAGTTCATTTGGAGTTGCATTCCTTCACCAAGCATCATCTCAGATCACCACCGCGCTCAAGAAATAGGCATAGGAGTGTTCAATTTCTTGGATCATAGGTATCGGCAATTCGAAAGACGTAGATGTGGTAACCGTAGAGGACTGGGAAGGCAAGGTTCAAGAATAAATTAATACTATTAACCATGTGTTATTTACAGTGGGTACGAATCCGGAATGTTTTATAGGGCATTGCTGTCTAAAACATTTTGTGTTAAAGGAGGAAACTGCTAGGGTTTTTCCTTTTTCAAGTTCTGTTTCTTGAAATAAGTGCATAAATGGAAACAATTATCTTTCAATTACGCTTATTCTTTAGAAAGGAAGCACTCAAAGGAGCGTTTCATCATTTTCATTTTTGGCAATATGGCTGGGAGCTCCTAAAGCATCCTGTCATCCAGAAATCAGCTCGATCACGATGTTTCAGAAACGTTGCCATTGAGTAGCTACCGATCACATATTGAAATAATAAAAAAGCGTGGAACACGGCTTCAATCATGGAAGATTTGATGAAAAGTTTCAACACCGAAACGAAGAGGAAAGATATTAAAGTCATACTTTTCCTCGATAACGCAACCTGCCACCCTAAAATTCGCCTTTCGAATATGGAGCTAGCCTGAGTACTGGCAAACACAACTAGCATCACTCAGCAATCAATGGAACAGGGAGTAATTAGATCGCTGAAGGCACAATATAGTAAGTAAATGATGAGATCGTTATTGGCTGCTACTGCGAACACAGTGTCGGAGGTGATAAAAACTATCAGTGCAGGATGCCATAAATTTGATTAATTTAAAGATAATAAAACATCGACTGCTCAAAAATGTTTCGCTAAAGCTGGATTTCTGTCAGCACTGGCCCCCGAGACCGATAAAGAAAACAAATTCTATCCAGTCATATAACCAATCTTCTGACGAGCGATGAAGATGGCGCCATGACAGACATTATAACGGAAGACAAAGCCTGCGAATCCGACGAAGAATAGACCGTAATATGAGAGGAAACAAAAAGTCCTAAAGAGAAATTTTGGTTTCTTTAAATGGATTATCAGAATCTAGTCTTAACCAAATTAACGCCGATTTATTAATAAAAAATGTCGCTCGCTCTTTCTTAAAATTATTACGTAATAACAGTATATTGCATTTGATATTACTCTATTCGGTTTGTATTTATTTTTATATATCTTTTTGCATTTATTTTTACATACTGTACATATTTTTTTCCCATGGACATTTCGTCATAATACTCCAAGTATGTAAGATCAAAATCATCCTCTCGCTCGAGTTTTCTTCTATCTTCAAAAGTACGTTATCGTTTCAATATGAAATCCTTATCATCTAAATATAATTCCAAATATAATGTAATTCAGATTGTATAAATGTTTGGAATCCAATCTTGCTCCTTTATCATGAACTACGTACGAAAGACTATAAGTTAAGTTTTATGCTAACAACAAACTCCAAAGTATTGCTTACAAAAGCATGTACTACAGAAAGAAAGGCAAGGGAGTCTCAATTACAGACCAGGAAGGCAATTGGTTGCAAATTTACCACACATTATTAAAAAATATAAGGGGTAATTTTCCACAATAAGTCAGTAATGTATAATGGTACATACAAAATTCAGAGAAAGATATCGCGATAGTGAAAAATGTCTACATTACCGGATACTCTTCACAATTATCTAAATTGTAAACTTCAAATTAAACCAATTTTCTAAAAAAAAATTCATAACAGCATGAAAGCTCTATTCTGTGATTTTACATTATGATCTCGTTGCTCACAAAGATAATTAAAAGACCATTAGTATATTTTGAGATATGTTTGCTGGCATCATATTAACTAAAAACTTGAAACACTAAATAAATTATTATTATTTGCTACTTGCTTAAATCTATCATTATACGAGGAAATTTTATTCAATTGCAAAAATTTAAGAGTATATCATAGATGACTCCTATCGAATCTTAACTTATATTTCGTACGGATAACAGCGACGGTTACGATCTGTTTAAAAGCATAACTTGGGTTGGTGATGGAGGGATGAAGAATTCTAATATAAATTATGAAGTTTCATTATGTTTTTGTAATGAAAGGTTTTCAATTAGCGAAAACTGTTAGAAGACCAGACACTACTGCTAGGAGACAGATTATAAAAATCAATTGTTATTTATTTTGGATTAGATCATAGAAAACTTTTGATGACCACAACAATGACCTTACAGCTCATTAAACTTTCAAATCCTACGGTCCACAATTTTCACTTGAATCTGATCAGCTTTTGTTGAATTATTAGCTTATTAGTATTGATAGAATTATGAAATTCCCTTAAGAGATGGATTGAGTTGAGTAGAAATACCTATTCCTATTCTACCTACCAATTTCTCTCTAACGTTAAAATAGCATTCAACGTATGATCATATTTTATAAACGAATATACAATGCCTTTTTTATATTTCTGCAACGAAATCCAATAAAATTTGGCACATATGTTTTTGATTATTATAAAATCATAATTAAAACATAATTTAGCGCGATCGATCATTTAAAAGTATGGTGAAAACTAATGAGCCCCTCTCCATAATATTTACTTATACTTATTTCAATGTTTTATGAAAGCGAAAAATTACTATTCAAATATAACTAACACTACATAAATATTATTTTACTATTCAAATTTTCTGATAATACCAGAATTAGGTATTGCCCTTGAAGCCTACCCTCCTCTGCTTTCAAAATCTCTTAACAGATGTTATCAGTGACCTCTAAATATCTGTCAACGAAAACAACGAGTCTAGGTGGAAGGGAAAGTGAGTTTCAATGACAGAAAGGGAAAATATTTGGAACTACAGCTTAAACTGAAGGCATGAAATGGAAAGTCTTTCTTTTAATGACGGGAGAAAGTGAAAATTATACCAATAGCTTCATAGCTTCACGATGTCCTACGAGAAAAATACTTAGGTAATTTTAATAAATTACCGAATGCATAGTTTATTATCTCAATATTAAGTGATTTACTCAGAGTTGCTTGTATATAATTTAATTACGATGACCAAGAATAGTGCTTTTATTAATTTTTAAATATAGACGTATGTTCGTGAAGATCTGAACGCAGGTGCCGATCAAAGGCATACATCGAAACACGGGTAATTGTATCGACATTTACCAATTTAAAAATTCATTCCGCAAAATTTTCCGCAAATTGAAACAATTGCGTGACTTCTTCTAAGTACCAATGATTGATTTTACTGCATTTCTGAGTTTTAATTCCGAAAACAGGGTAATAGGGGGTAACTCAGTTTGATCCTCCTACTGAAGGAGTAGTGTGTACGTACACAAAGTATTAAATATTATTCAATAATGTACTTACGTAAGCAGAACATTTCACTCCAAGTATCCTCATCTCAGCGATGACCTTCGTCATTGACACACTCCTGGAGCTTCTTCATCTGTAAATATAGAAAATTCTAGTGAATTATTCATCCAATTATTTACGTTTGCGAAACACTATTTAACCTTAACGCTTACATGAGTATCTCAAAGCTATTTGGATCGAAGGTACGTATATAATAACGAGTTAATAGTATTAATGAATTATATTATTAATAATTATTTCCTGAGAACGACTTAAGGTTTTCTAAGAAAATAGTATAAACAAGTGAAGGATAAAATGAATTAGTTACGGAAGATTTCTTTTGGATGCAGCTCAGACCAACATCGAATTCCAACAGCTATTACAATAGTGATTCAAATATATCATCATGGTGAAACAATACAACTAAAGAGTCATCCATTACTATTCTAGCTTAGTTCAAACCTTAGTTCACTAAATCAATCGACCCTTAATGCTACCGAAACATGATAAATGTACAAAAGATACATAATCCGAGGAAATAAACTAAAGAGTGTTACTTAGGAAAAAAATATTTAAAGTCTTTGTTATATTAAAGATAAGGGAGCTAAAAGCGTATTCTATAACTTCATAAATTAAAACAATTATTAAGTAATTAATAAACTTAATAGACAGTCGACAACAATTAGAAAGCTCCAATGCATATTAATCTATATAAAGTATGTACCACATTCGCATGACACTACACTAGCGCTAAGTTGTAACTGTCGGCCAAGTCAAAATTTCGACAAAAATAAAGTTTCTGTCATTCCATATCATATACAGCCTTCATATAGGAAGCGAATAAGAATGTTGTGTTCAAATATATGGCGTCATAAAATAAACGTTATAAATATTCAATTTCAGCCCACGTCACCGACTTTAAAGTTTAACAGTCGAAACGGTTTAACGGAAAATTCGATAACCCCACTCTACCAAGAAAAAAATGCTGAATTTAATAACGGTTAACCCAAATTTGCAACTATTATGAACCACTTTTCGAGAATTACTGTATTAATCTACGCAACTCAGTCACACATCCCGGATATCCATCAAGATCTAACTTGTATCTGGCCTTGTGCCTATTTGTAGTTTTTAATAATAAATAAATAAATAAAATAATAATTTATACGGTATTAATCTCATATTAATTCATTCAAAATTTATCGAAATCATCGTCAATACATATTGTTAAACGTTAAGTTAACTATCCTTCAACTGAAAATCAATTATGAATGAAAGTACTTTCCAAACGTATCGTAAATTCAAATCTAACGATTCGCTGGTGGGTTGCAGATAACACAAATACAAAATAAAAGTAAATATAAGCATCGGCAGAAAGGCAATGAATTCTCCGGCCTTGATATCCGTATTGACTATGAAATCAAAAAATTATAAGGATTCGGAACGCGCTTCATTAGCAGTCACTCGCAATTAAATAAGGTAAAATCCTAATGCTAAGTTAATCTTGGCCGACAATTCACATCGATATTAAGTTATTTTCAATCAATTCGGAATAATTAATGCATTCTCCGAGATATTCATCTTCGGATCACATATTCAAATATGTAACGGTCATTTGGTATTTCATCGCGGATTCCGATGCGATAAATTTGAATCACAGCAATTTTTAAAAATGCCAATGCAATGAAAAACCTTCAATTGAAATTCTAAAAATATGGGAAGAATTTCCGCAACTAAACAGACTGATATGATTCTATCCTAAGACTAGCGCTACGTATGATTAAGTATGTCACAATATTAACTCTTTCAACGATTTAAGATAGAAGTTCTTTCACTCATTATAATAACCGAATAACTCTGTTTTACTAATGCATGCTTTCATTAAAATGACGGAACGTGGAGCACGAAAGAGAGCTTATGCAAAAACCAGATGTTAAATGGGAAACAACAAAGTTACTTTAATATGATTTATCTCGTGAAAACGTCATTTCTTAAAATACGCAGAAAAATGTTCAGTATTGATGAAGCTAGAGTAACTAATTCTATCAAGCTTATAAATGATAAAAAAACCTCTGATAGCTGCAGCGGAGCTCTGAGTGATGAGGAACGACAATTGGGAAATCTAAATTGTGAATAGTTTTGGGAATACGCACTAACTGAGAGCTACGGAACGTTAATCGAAGATGAGATCCGAAAATTAATGCCTTTGTTACAAAAAACCAAGTGAAGGATAAGATTCGGTTAAAAGAAAACTGATATTTCGATTATACGATCAATTTTTCACCCAATTTGTACAAAATCAAGAAATTTCTAATAACTGCATTTTGGAAAAAGGCTAATTTCTTAAAACACCCAAATCGAAAATATTGAGTATAATTGAAACTCCTGTAATTAAAACCGTTCGACTTACCAAATCTTGAGACTCGCGGATGCTAACAGCAGAGATCTCCTAATTCTGGAACCACTATTTCAAAAATTTAAATTTTAACGGTTTTGTCGAAAACTTTGGCAGCAAGTCCTTCCTCGATGAATTTCCGGCAGCAACTGAGCAACGGTCACGTCTGCTTTCCTTAGAAACAAAGTGAATGATTCTGATTGGCTGACGCCTGGCTGTTTAACTTTCTATCAATTATCAACCAATGAAATCCACTGATTCGAAATATATTCCCAAATTTTATTGAAAAAATAGTATTTTTATTAATCATTAATAAATATTTTAATTAAATATTGAATTAAATATTGAATTAAAATTTTTATTCACGACTATGTACGGTTGTAAAGAATAATCTTAGTTAAATATTATGCTGACAGTATCCGATCACGGCGCGACTTTTAAAATTACAAATGATAGTTCGAGGTCGAAGTAGTAGTAGTAAAAGAGAACAACATTCTGTTATTTTCTTTGAAAAGCTGAGAAAAAACACCAAAATCGGATTAAAATTCCAAAATATTATTGAATTAAAAGGTGCTAATTATTTTTCATTGCTCCTCACGCTAATAGTTAAAATATTAAAAATGGTAAATGGGTTCATCGTATGACAATAATATCTCTCGTATATATATCGAATCCTAAATCATAATTCCTGATTACAAAGACTACAAAACTCATGCTCGTATATAACATAGCAAAGTAAACTCATACAGCACTAACTCAATTACTGGTTAACCATTATATTACCATATGCTATAGTATCGCTACTTTAATGGCAATGCTTTAGTAACGAGATATAATCCTAATTATTATTCAAATTGATCAATTGGTTCGAGTGGTACAAACTGAATAATATATTATAATTTAATTACATATATCATTAATTCCTGAGCATTTATTTCATAAAAATAAGCTGTTAAGTTATCGATACTTAAATATCACAATCTTTTCGTCTTACGCAAGCATTAAGGCAATTATAGCAGATAATTGATTTCGGATAAAAGTATAAAGCGATGTAACTGAATACGGTGAATTAAAATGGACTTGGTATAAGCTAACGAGTATTATGCGTGGAGATAAATCATTCGGAAAGCAGTGACGTAACGAATACAAATGTAACTTGCGAACGACAACTGAATGGAAAGAATTGGAGCCGAAATATACACTCTATAATTAGCTTACCAATTCTATGTACTATCATGAAGATACCCTTCATTGAGCACTTTGAAAGAGCAAACTTTAGTGGCGTTATTATTTAATCATAAAAAATTTGCTATTTTAATATTTATACCTTGATATCCTTACTTTAAGTTAGCAGAATAAGGTGGTCTTCACTAGGAATTATTCATTTCTTCGAAGGAAGTACATCATCGTTTCGTTTTCACAATGTCGTCACTTATATTCTATCTAATTCCACCGTAATACGCTTGGCTCACATTTTCATTAAGCAAACGAAAAATTATGATTTAGAATATTAAATTATATTCCATGAAAGAATTACAATTACTCCAAATGTCAGTGAATTGCTGCATTTGGATACGGGATTTCCTTTCATTAAATTCTAACGGGAAAAACATACCTCGTTGAGGAGCTCCTTGTTCTTCTTCCATTACGAAAGTTGGAGCACGGATTTTAGAAATGCGTTGAGGAAGAATGACCTCTTCTCATCAGAGGTTCAAATATTGCACCTCTCTAAAGCGTTGAACTTATACAATCATTGAAGCACCGACTTACCACTACATTTTCACTTTACAGAAGATAACACTAGAAATTAGAGAGGCCAAAAACTTCTGTTTCACGAACATCATGGCTGATATGCACTTTACCATCACTCTTATCACTAGCATCTACACCAGAAAATATCTCAATCACTTTTGTATAAATATGTAAGAATTGAAACCTACAATGTTCACGATTCGTCCCTTTTCTCCAGCAGCCCACAGATTTCTATTGGAATATATCTTCACATTAACAAGTATTTTGGAATATCATGCACAAGATGTCTCATTACTAAAGTTCCCTCCAAAAAAAGAAAAGCAAGTGACCTCTATGAGAAGAATCTAGAGCGTTTGCATTGTGTTTTTCAGAGCGAAATTAAAATCCGTTTGTGACGAAAAATTTCGGCCTTCATGCTGTACAATTACGTTTTCCTCACATTAGTCAATAGTCTCATTCTTTAATAATCACAATTTGGGAAATTCTGAGCTGTTTACTGGCAAAGAGTTTTGGAATTTAGAAGGGTTTTGTTTCAGACAAGGAGTCGTTTGGGCGAATAACCTTATCGTCCACGAAGGTCGCCATTTTCGTCTCAGAATACGAACTTCGCTTCGAATAACTCTAATGCTCTGAATATTCCTCATAGAGATCGCTTGGTTTTCTTGTACGGACAATACTAACGACACCACCAGTGCATGTGGTTTCTAGAAAACGTTTTGATGTGAGTATATTATCCAATAGAAATAATATTATTCGGTTCAGAAAATGCGTCAAATTTAATCGTGAGCATTTTGTGATAGGAGTGTTATTTATCTATGTTGAAAAGTTGAGCTTTACGTTCTCTTGTGGATATGTTAGTGATTGGTGTGATGATGGAGTGCATAAAAGCCACATATTCGTGAAACATGTTTTGGCCATTCTCATTTCTATTGATGTCTTTCATAAAGTGAATAATCTGGTGAGAAATCTGTGCGTCAATAATTATAAAAGTTCCTCGCTTTAGAATGGCGCATGCTTACAGCTTCTGTTGGTAAGAGGTCATTCTTTTCTAACCCATTTCTTAATTTCGTGCTCCAACATTGGTGAAGCAAGCAGAACTAGGTGCTCCGTATCAAGGTATGTATTTCCTCGTTGTATATCATGAGTTGAATATCTATTCTGGTTAATTGAAATGTAAATCAAACGTATTTTGCGAACCACCTCAATTACAAGGAATATTTGATAAACCAGCACTTTTTGAACGACATTCTTTAGTTTTAATCTACTTCATGCTGCACTTTCGAATCCTTCAATCAATTCTTATGATTGTTGACAGAAATTGCAGTAATTATTGAATGTACGGTTCTGCTCCAATTACATCCATTCAGTGTTCGTACATAAGTTACATTTGTTTTCGTTAGGTTAATGTTTCTGAAAGAGACTCGGACTTAACGTTTAGCAGTCGCTGATTGTTTCGGTTACTGGCCATATTTAGGAAACAATTACGATTGTTACGTCTGTTACGTAATCACCTCGTGGTTACATGGAGTTGGTGACTGGAATGGCGATCTTTTTTTAGTTACTTTTAAGTTTTATTAACAGTCGATGTGAAATGAATTAGTGCAAACTCTTCAAGACGGTAAAAAGTGATTGCTAGGTGTTCTTGTGGATTTACGGAGCATATTTAAGGCATCAAACAGAGAGGTTCCCAAAGGATTAGACCTTCAACCTTGTGGTCGAGATGGAATGTGGTTGAAATGATTTGAGAATTCTGCTCTTCTTCACAGACAGATACAAGGTTTTTGTAGGACTTGAGGAACTATAGAAAAATGTGTAAGTTATAGGATATAAAAATGTATTCTTCTAACATTCTGTTATCTTACCAAATTTCCCTAATATACTATTCTTGATTGCATTCTTCAGCAATTTTAGGTGGAGGATAAAGTGATGTATATTTTCTCAATCTGAAGTTATTTTTATTCTCCAGAATCATGAAATGCACTCGTTTTTTATCGATGAGAGTACGGCTTTCTGAATAAATACAATGTTTTCGATCAATTTAAATGTCTTCGAATAGAAACCTTAAAAATGCTTTCTGATGTAATTCCACGGAGTGAATTGATGCGCTAACTCCATTCATTCGTTATGGCCGACGAAGAGAGATGAATTATATTGAATTTTTTTAAAATCTTCAAACGATTTTTTCTTTATCATGGTAACCAAATAGAAATATTACAATTTCAAAACTTACAATTAAACAGTAAACAATTACGATGTTTTGATGATTCCCATTGGAGGAAACGACAATTGAATATCAATTTAATTATAATTATTATTGATGAAAATGTTTTAATGTTTTTTTTTTAATTTTAGGCGGGCAGAACATCCAAATTCGACCAATCAAATTTCAGCGTTCTTGTTCAACCGTTATCCTGATGGAAATTTCCTCAGTTGCTGCTTCTAGTGCGAAAGTTATGTCAATTGTTTTAAAATTTCTGTTACAATTTAAATATTGTGTCTTTCGCTGGATTTGGAAACAGGTAAACGTAAGTGATATTTAATAGACCTTCGTTTTCTTTTTGCAATAACTACTGTTCCTTAAACGAATATTCCTGAAAAAAAAAGAAAAAACGACATTTGAAACCCTGACGATGTTCGTGGTCGTCACCAAGAATTTCCCTTTAATGGTAAGTTGAACGGAGAATTCTTAATCGAATATTGCTTGCGTTCTTGCTTTAAAGAAATTATTGCTTTGGTGAGCTAAAAGTTCCGGTATTTTAGAAGTTGTCGTCGCGGAATTACGTGCGTAGTTTTCGTATTTGTATAAAATATTAAGTCCGGGCATCGCTTAAATCCTAACTTACATACATAATGCACTCGCATAAAATTTAGCCTCCACGTATTTTCCGATTAAAATTCAATTTAGTAATCATATTTGAATTTGATTTGATAACTACGTTCTGTCTAAAGTTCTTAAGTGGCTGACGTAAGCGTATCCAAGAAAATTCAGTTGAAGCTTAAATGATCAATGGTTATAACCGCCCTGAATGCTTAACTTAACAGAAATAGCGCTAGAGGAAACATTATCGGAAATCGGTATGTGAAGAGTTCTATTAGCGCTCCATGCTGATTCAAACTGCATTTATTCGTGCTGAAATATATTGCATTCTTTTTTTATTCTTTTTATTTCTTATGTTCCAAAAGCTTGCAATGCCATCGTTGAGATTTAACGGTGTTCTTATCTCCATGCGCTGTATATTTTGTTTAGTTTTCTGTTAAATAAGAACCATGCATTTTTCTATACCTTGAGCGTGTGATTAAAATTGGTCCTTCTTTAATATTGTATTGATAAATACGTTTCGTGTTTCAATCCCAAGATGGGTCGCCGCTTTCTAATCTGAGGAAATCGAATTTATGTTTTTTTCTATAGTCATCACTGTCCCTGAAATTTTTTTACTTTAATTATCCGTTTGTTAGCATTCCAGTTGCCCGTTACCTGATATCTAACAATTTAGAGGGCACGGAAATAGTGGTTTCATGTAACGGACATCCTAATTTCCAAATTATCCCCCATAAAATAGACCTGTTCATGGGCGTTGAGTACAATACTTGTCTGAATGAAATTAATTGATGTTATACTAATTTAGTATTTATTTTTTCCAGGTTTTAAAAACTGAACTTTCAAGTCTCTCATCGATGGGTCTCTGTTACTTCGTTTCAAAAGGGACTGTGCACGGGATGACCTTCGCGGAAGAAACGCGAGTAATGACATTTGATCAATTTGGTAAGATTTTATTGAGCGTTTTCGTCGTGTAATGGCACTTCTAAATATTTTGTAATTTGCCGTTCAAGTGAAAGAATGCTTTCCTGAAATCATTTGGAACCTTTGAAAAGAACTGTGTGTAATCTATTTAATGTTGTGTGTTTTTCTAGATAATCGGTAGCAGTTGAAGCGTATAAAATGCATGAAATTCCAAAAATACTGTTAGGGATGTGAAAGTAAAGGAACGCGTTTTAATCAAGTAAATCTCCTTTTTTACGTAATACAACGCTAAGAGGCATTCCAATTTAAAGCGAAATGATTAGGGAATTCTTACTCGAGTGCTCTTCCGCTCTGCGAATAACGTTTAATTTAAGTGTGGAGCTCGAGTTATTCAAGATTATGATAAGCAAATATCTCTAGCTTTCTAATGTACAGATAGCGTTAGTTATTCGATTTTATAAAATAGGAAATATCTCGAAGAAAACCTTCCGCATATTTTAGAGCCAGATTATCAAGTCAACTGCCTAAGCAAATTTTTCGTCCCTATATTCGTTTTTTAGCATCAGAATAAAGGAGTAGTTTATTGCATCGCGAGTTAATTGTATTGCTAACACTGTAACTTAGTTGCTGTCTTTCTATTATTTAACATTTAGCATAATTTTAATTATTTATGGATGCTGATTGTGATTTTTCAAACGAGAGCTGGACCAACCTTCGGATGGTTCTTCATTGCTGCAAGTTGCAGTATTAGATTTTTTAGTATCGAAGTCCGTATTGAAGTACAATTACGTCGTGTAGCAATACGGTTCCCTCTTTTCCCCTTCATCTCGACTGGACATCAGCTGACACTAGCTTACAGTGTATTTGTAACTCGTCATCGTTATAATTTTATCAGATAAAACTATTAATAGACTTCCTTATCAATTATCACAACCCCTGTTGAAATATTTGCTGGCATTTACCCCACTCTTATAGAATTAGGCTGTTTTTACATAAGCGTAGATTTGATATCACCTTCTGTAGATTATGGAAATCTCAAACCTTTACTTTGCGACTGCTTTATCATAGTATTCAGTCAACGAAGGTCTCGTTCCACACATACTATTCGTAACTCAAGTCCATACCGCGGGCAAAGCATGCTCTTCGGTATGAGTATCTATTCGCTGTCTAAGCAGCGATTTGAATGTATTAGAATAATAGAAGAGCCTAGGCAATTTCTTCTCATTTTCATTGCTTTTTATGGTCGTTAATTCAATTATCTGCAACTCAATCTTTCGTTTGCGCGTTTCATAGATTAATCCGGTATTATGTTTTCTCTTCTTCGTTTACGTTTCTTCGCTCTTTCGTATTTTGCGGACAAGGAGGTGGAACGGCAGCAACGGCAGTGACCGCCGCATAACAAAGAAACGCATTGCGCTCTGTCATGTGTTAGGATATTAAAAGGCCTTCGCATAGAGATAGATAGATTGATATAGATTTTTATTGGGGATTCATCTGCATTGCAGTATTATTTCATAGTTATTCTTTCTCTTAAACTGTATTCTTAAATTCATTCATAGGATATCGTTCTTGAATATTATGAATCTGAGCTGCAGAAATTCACAATACTTAGCATCTGTTTGAATTCATTTTCTTTTAATGTCCTACCTACTAGATTTAGCTATGGTTCATTGCTCCGTAAATCACTAAATCACTTTCGGTAAAATTCTTTTCAAAATCAGCGATTAATATTTTGTGAAGTGTTCCGTTTATCTCGATGTTTTGTTCCAACGACCTTGGATTCTTTCGCTTTGGTTTTCATTGTTCAAGGTGATCTATTACTTACCTCGGACGAACCAAGGAATTTAAAATAGATTTCATTGTATCACGTAGACGATAAACATTATACTTTAATTTGATATCGGTAAATATATTACACTGCGAAGCGTAACGTAAATCTTAATGCCACTAGCAACTCAATTGTATGCCAAAGATTTTTTGTGGCGCGGACTGGAAATAAGGGATTCTCTCCTTTGCAAACGGAGAATATGCATTTTATCAAATAGAACAACACGAGATTATTCACAAAACAGACCTTTTAAGGTAATTCAATTTTTCTTCTCAATACATAAGTTTGAATCATTTTGGCAAAATAAATTCTTCAATAACAAAGTCCTTCCCAAACCAGACGTCCTTTATATGTTGATAGATGCGCGGAATTTATGAATGGATTTTATCGATTAAATGGATTTTCACTTTCGATTTTAGAACGATGTTTCCATAGAATAAGAGAATTATAGTACAATGATTACTACTTGCTATAGTACTGATATATGATTGCAATAGTACTGATTTATTAGGCATGATATCTCAACTGAATGAACCGTCTTATATTATTCATGAAAATAATTACAATTTCTAATTAGGGATCCTACAGAAGGTCCCATACACATTGTTCAGAATTAATGTGTCTCTCTATCATTATTGTGAGATTATTTTCTAATTGATTTATCTACTTCACGTGTGTTCTTGCAAGGAGGATATTGGGCTACGGACGTTACTTATTTTCTACCAGCATAACAAGACCATGTTTACTGTAACTACACACTATCGTGCATAGAGCTTTTGAAGGTAGGAGATATTTAAGAAAAATATTCCATGTTAATTTTCTTTTCTTGTATTTTAGGTGAGTGCAGCTATTAAAACTTCTGACTGAGATGTCTCTTGGTGAGTGATCAGACTTTTTTGTCACCTTTAAAGAGGCTTCATACCTTTTCAAATTTCTAAAGTTTGAATCAGATGTCTGGGAAATCTTTAAATCTGCAATACTAGTTTCTCATGGATCATTGTGAGAAATATTTAGTAGTTATCTTGTGTTTTTATTTGTCAATTAAATCTTACCTATACTTTATTTAAAGACAAGTTGGTAATCATGAAAGTCTAAAAATATTTCCTAGTCAATACTCTTTGCATATTTCCTAAAAACTGGAAAAAATATTTGGTGGCTGTAGTGTAGAACTAAGTGCCTATATGTGTACTAACTACCTGCTCCGTGGGGGAAAAGGGAATAATGCCTTATTCCTTTCGACCCTAGCTGAGAGGCCTACGGATGCAGGCATCTCTTCCAGGGTCCTTTCTTTCACCTTCTTCTGCTGGGGAGAGCTAACTTAGCCCTCTCTTCTCACCAGTTCGATCTTTCTTGTCTATGAGGTCGGATCCCGCGGTTAACCAGCGATAGGTGGTAAAGAGGGGGTTCCTGGGCATGGGAACGAACCTCATGGCACGCCACCTAGACCTAGTATTTTACGTAATGGCCCCCGAATTTATGTTGATCTATTATTTTAACATCGTTTTCCTGCAATTCAGAAGAATTTTTGTCGAATCATTTCGCAATATTTGGAAATGAATTTTTAACATAAGTGAGTCCCTTTAGAAGCACGATTGAAGTCGGGGACGTTAGTAGACTTCTGCAACATTATACTATTAGTTAACAAGGAAGATATTCGCAGAAGCACTCATTTAAGTGAATTATTCTCTTGATAACGCGACGGTTCGATTCCCGATGAGACAATACGCGTGAAATGACCTCCGCTGTCGAATCACTCATAACAATACAACTACAGATGAAAGTGAGAAATACTGAATGTTGAGTTATCGATACGCCTGTGTGATTGCGATTTTCTTCAGATAATCGTAGCGTAAATATTTTACTACACTGTTTTATTCATTGAAATATGGTTTGAGCTAATTTGGAACCCTCATGCATTTTAAGATATGACGTAGTCTTATAAATTTTACAGACGAAGGTTTAAATATACATGCCAAAGAATGACAAAAAATAATAACAATATTTGGCATGAGCATATAAAAATGTTTGCCGCCATTGTCTTGAGCGACATTTTCCAGAAACAATATCTTTTGATAGATTTTGCTCATTGTATCATTTCATAGCGTTTGATGGTTATACAAATGGGAATGCAACATATTATCTTGCAACTCTTCGGTATGCATTAAATGAGCTACCTTAAAACTACCAGTGGCATTGTATTCCAAATAACCCATATTCCTAAACAGCCTATCGCTTTAACTGGTAACTTTCTAAATAGTGTAGAATTAGCTGAGGAACTACTTAAAAATTATTTCATGATAAATAACAAAAAAATCCAAAGTAATGCATATAGTAATAAAAACATCCTTAGAGAAGGATTTATTAATCACAGTACACACAAAAGATTGCCTTCATGAAATGATTTGGAATTGTGATGAATCCTAGACTAGAACAAGTATCTAACTGCAATTACCTTAGTATTGAGATAAATATTAATTTTAACTTTAAAATGCATATTAAAATAAAAAAGATGCACCCAGAGAGATGCCTTTATCTTTAATGAAGGCTGAACCAGATTATTTGGGAACTGTCTTACCTTAGCTACATACAACAGCAATGAGCTTGAAGTAAAAATAATTCTGTGGAACTTTTAACTAAAATGAAACTGAGAACTAATATTTATTCCTATAAAATTAGTACTGAAGAGAGTTAGTGAAGAGAGAAGTGCTGCAGGACACCAATGAAAAGTTGTTTATAATGAAGAAACATGCTGCACTTTGTAGCTTCCATAAATTATTTTATTTCAGTACCACTATCAGCCTAAACATGGCCATCTGTAGGTACATTATACAGAACAGAAGCCGTTTTATAATTTCAGTGGTGTTAGTTGATATGCCTCCTGACAAATTTCGGGAAAACCTTCAACTTCAGACACTGGTTCATGAAGAAGATGTTCAATGACTCTGCTCTAAATTTAATGCTGTATTTCCTGAATAATTTGGACAAATTTGCCTCACTAGCATTTTGAATATAATGAATATGAGTCAGCCAGATATCATGGAAAGTCATAATAACACACTGTACTTCCTAACTTCCACAAATTATTTTATTTCACAGCTGTTTTTGGGCTAAGTAAAGCAATCTTCATGTACATTTTTAAAGTAAATTAGCCTTTTCATACATTAAAACTTCCCAAACACTTTCCCTCTCATTAATCTAACCAAGAAATGTTTTTCTTCCCCATCCTCTTTCTTCCTTTCTTTATTATTGTCATGGGTTTCCTCAATATCCGGCTAACTCATATTGATAATAAAAGTTGTTTATTTAAGTTTGGCTAGGATGAATAGAAGAAATATGTCTACAGTTAAAGCCCTTATCCTACTTTACCATAACTAAAATATGCTGGAAAGTCTGTGTATTATATCAGCCCCTTTCATATTTCTAAAAAAATATGTAAAAATCTATTTGAAAAGATACTCTATATTCTTTTGATTTTTTCTTCTGCAAGCTACAAGAAGAGATAGTGACATCCTGGAAGCAGCTGAAATGCAAAAATGATCACCTTAGGAGAGGAGTTCAGTGGGATTCGGGAATGTCTAGCACCACCATGTCTTCTTCAAATGATGATGATCAGATGAGTCCAGAAAAAATTAATGTAAATTATTTACTTTGCATTACAAAGTAAGATCGCATAACTAACCCAGTGTAAATTCAAGATTAAAAGTTCAATTATGGGTTCTTTAAATTTTCCAAGGGTTAAGGACTCAGGAATGTTATCCTTCCATTATTTGGAGAATTACAGTAATAGAAAAATCTTTGACGCCTGTGATTAATAAAAGCAATTTAATTCCAAACATTCTTTTCTTATGTTATTTGAACTGATATGAGGGAATTACTTCTTAAAATGAGTATATAATTGGGTATTGTTTTTCTTTCAACTTGATATAGTAAAGGTATTATTTTTGAGTTTAAATCATGAAATGTTAATTAATCATCTTTTATAACCTTTAATCATCTTAAATTGTTCTGTATTAATATGTCTATCCATGACTTGAATTTATGAACATCATTGTAAAATACCAAACTCTGCCACCTGGTGCATACCTATCCACAGATTTAACATAATAATAATAATAAAATATTCATAAACAAAATTCTTGAAGTCAAAAATGCATACATATGTATAGGCACAGAGTAACTATACTCTAGTTACTATACTAGTTACTCTTTGCATATAGGTTTTTATGTCCATGGCAAGCTATATTTTGGCACTTGGTAAAACTTCATTTTTTAAGTTTTAAGACTTTTAAAAATTAGTCAATTGAACACAAACTTTCCACATTATGCACTGGCAAGTTCAAGTCTTATTAGTAATGTGTTATTCTTTAGAATGAAATTATTTCCATCATCAACTTATCTATTGTTGTTTGTTTCTTTGTGTGGAAATCATCAACTATTTAAAAACAGGGTCTACAAACTTTTACTGAAAGAGTGACCATAGTTTGCAATTTCATAAATTTTCCTCTCCTTAAAATTTTTATGAAGTAAATCCTTATAATTTTGCAGCCTGGATTCTTGAAAAGTGTGGTGCAGCAACTTTCAGAAACGTTGAGGCTTGGGGAGGAGAATGGCATCTGTCCCAACTGTGGACATGGTCCAGAACAGATTGAGAGGCTGGAAAACGAACTCCATAGAGCAAAGGAATCAGCAGAAAAGGCCCAACGTTAGCTTCATGATGTACAGGATGAACTGAAAAGAAAAACAGACGAATACATGAATTTGACTACCAAAGTATGATCATCCTATCACTTTATTAATTTATATGTAGGAGTAAAATGTAGCTTGCATACTGCAAGCAGATTGGCAATACTAATTTCATATCGGCATCATATCGGGAAGGTCCTCAAAAGAAAAAAATAAGGATTGAAATTTTTCTTAAATTTCGCTGAAATTTCATCGTCTGACATCGAACCCGGGTCTCCCTGTTGAACTAACTATGCAGAACAACAGAAGATCACCATATCTAACTATGTGTGAAAATTCAAGGAGAAATATTGACTGCAACTGCCTCAAAAGACGTTCTAATTTTCACGAATGTAAATGGCTCTCTGGATTCGACAAAGGACGATCATGGAAATCTAAAACATGATTTTGAAATTTATCTATGATTTCTATCTACTTGCCGAATTTCAAGTTTCTATATTGTTGGGAAAAAGTTCAAAATAATTATTGAAAATCGGATCAGTTACTGATTGTAGAGACGCCTGGTGTCGAACCCAGGACATATTGATAGCTGTGAATGCACAGTTTGATTTGTATGGACTTGATCTTTCTTTATGCAAAGTTTGAAGTTGATATCATGCCGGGAAGTACCTAAAATTTGTTTCTGTTATCTCCGTAAGAAATGCATTGAGGAATGTAAATGGCCCTCTGGGATCGAACCAAGGACCATCAGCGAATATGTAAAAATTAATTATGAAATATATTTATTATATGTAACCCCATGCCGAATTTCAAGTTTCCATGCATTCGGGAAGGGGTCCAAAAAAAATCTTAAAAATCACCGCAATGCATTTTAAACAGCCCATTTTTGCCCCGACCTAACATCGAACCATGGACAATAGTCTCGAAAACAGTCTGTTGTGCAGTTAGACTTGATTCTTTCTTACTTCAGATTTAAGTGGATAATTCACATAAAAAGTGGCAAGAATTTTCTGAAAGTGACGTTCAACATTATGTTTTTTCGGCACTGCAATACTACTACCACACAACAAACAAACGCATTTATTTTTCAAATTAACAAAACAATATGATTACTCCCAGTCAGTGTTAAAATTATAGGTTCGTTGTCTTTTACTCGGTTCACTCATTTTCGGTCTAAAAAATAAAAAATAAATAGTAATTGAACTACAATATAATATCAATGTTACAGCGCACGTCTGTTCCACATTATATGCATAAATTATATTATATTATGACAAGGGTTATAACTATCCCCACAATCATAATTTACCATCGCTTATTAATATAATAAATTACGCACCTCGCTTTTAGCCCGTTAAAATTTTTCAGAAGGAATATCAAAACTCCTAATTCGTGTTTCGTAAGACGAAGATGTCTCCTAGCTACTGTCGCGACCCGATCGGGCAGCAATCACAATGACAACAACGCGGTTCCAGGCTGGCGTGAGGAGTGCAGTCTGACTCGTCCATAGACAAGTTGCGACAAGTACTGTTAGCAAAGGAACCACTCATACATACAATATCGCAAACATACGTACGTATTTAATAAACCTAGGCCCTCAAAAAAATTAAAACTCTAACAAATGATTTTAAAAAATCACATTTTTAATTAATGTTAATGAATAAATCCTGTCTCGGTCGAATAGTGGCGGGCACAAAAGAATCGTTTCGTGGGCGCCGTGGTGCTCGCGGGCATGGGGTTGGGAACCCCTGGTATAAGGAGTAGGGTGTCCCAAAAATTAAGTAATTTTTTCGAACGCATACCCTCTAAATTTTTTCTATGTGGCCTTATAAACTTACCCAATAAATATTATTGCGATTGGATTGTGGTAACCCGTGATGACTTGATGCCAAACAATTTTGAGAAATGAAAATTTGTACTGACAAGGGGGACACCAGGTAAATTGGTAATTAACAGATGGATTCTCACGAATCTTTATTGTTAGTTGTAGAAATAGTTGGCACATGTCTGGCCATTTAACTCAATGGGCTTTTGTTTATAAAACAATAGCAACTGAATATCGGAGTTAGGCAACCACGCCATACACCCATATTGCTATATAGATCTCAAGTTAATAAGAATTTATTTTCTTCCATTTCTTTCTCTGATAACTTATTTTTTTGCGATTAAATATAATCTTGATACCTTCCAAGCATTCTTTAATTCTAGTTAATATTTATTCTAGTATATATAACTTTGTACAGAGGGCTATATAGAATCAAAAACAGCTGGCCAAAAATACAAAAGTGGTTTTTGTTTGTGCAAACTTTGATACTTCTCTTAGTTAGTACTGAATAAATCCTATATGCAGCCATTAATATTGTTATTAAGTAAATTACTTTGATTCCTGCACATTAAATTTATACAGGGGGTTGAAGTCGACCTAATTTTCCAAAAAATGCCGTTCATAGATTTTTTGCAAAATTCTTAGTCAAAACCGCAAGCACCATTAACGAATAGGTAGCCTTTAGTGTATGGGCGCCAGCTGTCAAATCCTAAATATCGAGCCTAAGTATTACTGGTTTGACCTCGCGTAAGAATCTGCTCACAGATATTACCATAGCTTTCTTTTAAATTTTCAAAGTTCAACTGTGTTCTTCCTTAACAGGCGGTTCATTGTATGATAAGTTAAATAATTAAATATTGTAGTTGTTTCCTTAGTTTTCTGTTTAGATCATAATTTTTTAAACTGAATTTCTCTTGTTTTATTTAAGAGAAAATCATGTACAACTTCATTTCAGTCAGAAGCAAGTCATGATTCGATCATCTTAAAATAGATGACAGTTTTCTCCTCGATTGTCCTACTATGTGGTCAAATAATGCTTCATTTAAAGAAGCCAGAAAGGAGGTTTCAGTGCTGAAGACAGTGAATGATACGGCTGAAAGAGCGGTCAAGTTGATGCAAGACTTTCATGGTTTAATCACTGTTGAGGAGGAACAAAAGCAATTTTTATTACGTTGCGTACAAGAACACCGGAAGATTTATTCTGACTGCAAAATGCAAACTTTAAAAAGAAAATTTCAAGAGTAATTATTTTACATGTTAGATAGTAAACATACACAATTTGGGAATATTGCTGTTTTATTTACTAAGTAAACATTGAGTTCTGGAATCCTTCCATACTAAATCAGTACAAATTTTCATTTCTCATCTTTGGCATCGAGTCGGCACGGGTTACCATAACTCAATCTCAATAATATTTATTATGTTAGTTATGAAGTCCAAACAGAAAAAAATATAGGGTATGCATATTCTAAGTTGCAAAAATAAGAAAGAAAATAAATTTCTATTAAGCAAGATAGGTGTGTGGCATGGTGGCCTAACTTCGATATTCAGTTGCTATTTTTTTATAAACTAAAGCACATTGAGTTAAACAGCCAGACATATGCCAACTATTTTTAAGGAAAGAACATGCCCTGAAAGATTCGTGAGAATCCGCTCGTTAATTACCCATTAACCTGGTGTCCCCCTTGTCTTTTCAAATTTTCATTTCTCGTAATTGTTTGGCATCAAGTCGGCAATGGTAACCACAATCCAATCGCAATAATATTTATTGGGTAAGTTTTATGAGGCCAAATAGAAAATAATTAGCGGCTATGCGTAATTGAATTTGCAAACAATTTTTTTCCATTACGTCTTGGGGCACCATAATAAGGAGCACCAAAAGTGGACCATAATATAGTGGAAATTTACTCTATTATTTTGAGTGATTGAACCCGGTGAACCATGAGCTAATCCATTGGTAGGGCATAGAGGGCTCCTGAATAGCTTAGTGGGTAGGGCATTTCCCTTTGGTGATAGTGGTCCCAGGTTTCATTCCTAGTGAGGACCCATATTGACTTCTGCTGCCAAAGAACTTTTTAAACTGATATCATAGTGGCCCTTGTCAGAAAAACAACATGTAGCATATATAAAACTAAGGCCTAAAGGGAAAAATATGGGATTGATAGTGTTTCATCATGGTCACGTTTGTCTTACAGGGTTCCCTTGTGATAATGTACTGGATGTAAATCTCTTATTTTATGAACATTCTCAGATCGGCCAAAGTAGCTGCGGGGTTGCATAATATAAATTGAATCTTCCTCAAGTTCACTCTTTCCGAATTTATTAAGCAATCACAACCTTGCTCCTAATCTGATCTCTTTAAAGGATTCTTGACCTACGTATAAAATACAGTTCTGTTTTCTACTTTGGTTCTCCACAAAGAATGAGCTACTATTTCCAACTTTATCACCAGATTGAATTGTTTCAATTCCTTCATAGTCGAATTTCTACTCATGTTATAGATTAAATATTTCAGACAACCAAAAGATAGTGTATAAAATTAATGGTAGTGGATAACATTGATAAAGAGTGAATCCTCAAAATTAAAATCTTTCTTCTTAATATGGTTTCTATAATTTTCATTTTCAGTTAAGTGTGTGTGAAGCTCAGCTGCTTACTGTTCAAGAAGAGCGAGATGTGGCCAGATCAGACGCAGATAGTAGTGAGCATGCAAAAGAAGAATCAGTTGCTAAGGCATGGGAAATGAGAGACAAAGCTCTCGCTAGAAAGAATGCTGCAGAAGTGGAACTAGCAAAAACAAGAATAGATCTTCTGCAGATCAATTCACAGCTGATTGAGGCTGTTCAGCAAATGGTTGAGCTTAGTCAGCAGTTGGAACAGTGGCAGATAAGTTATCTGGCGTAATATCATAACTTTCCATTTGGCAGAAAATTATTGGACTGATATATCAACAGCGATAAAGAGATTCACGTCCGTCAGTCATTGAGATAGCAGGATTTTGTACCACCCATTTTCAAGACTCTTCTTCCATACTCACCTTCTTCAAAGAAGATTAAAAACCGACACAGTATTCAAATCAAGGTGTAATCAAATCCTCTTATCACTTATGCATCATTTGCCAAAGATATTTTTCTCTTGTTGTTGAGAAATAAGTCAATTACTCCTCTAAATCCCTTCTAAAAGATCATTGAATGGTTTCATTAAAATCAAATAGGTTTTATAAATCTCATAAAAATTTAGCTAAGATACAAAGTTGTAAATTTTATACACCTTTGGATTAAATAAATTAATGAAGCTAACTCAACCTTATAGATAAAGCCCACCTATCTTGTAGTGCTAATTTATTATCAGTGAATTTGTTGAACATAAAATCAATTTTCTCCCATGAAATTAACTTTGTTTATGCACATTCATAAATATTTAGGAATTGAATCCAAATGAAAAAGAAGCTGACGACACAGGAGCAGAGGCATCGACAACGGCAACTACAGTCACAACAGAACCACAGAAGGAAGTCATCGAGAGGCCAAGAAAATGATGGCTGTGCCACTGATAAGAGACGAAATTCTCGATTCTTTGGTTTCTTTAACAGATAATCATCTCATTCTGGAAGAAGCTATCAATGATCTTCAGAAATATTAATTTAAAAATATTTGACTACATTGTGATAACAGGCATGCTGAAAGGTGAACTCATGAAAAAAGGAATGGGTAGTAAAGGACTAAAATTAGCACGACCTTTTGTGAAGCCTAACCAAAGGAAAATTATACCATAACTTATTTGTAAACAGAATTATGAATGTTGATCTCTTTTTTATCACAGAGAAGTTTATATGATTGCATACTGATCTATCCTGCTGGCAGGGTTAAAAGAATGCATCCAGGTTATGGGCACATTAATTGAAGCAGCTAAAGCTTCTCCGATGTTGTGAAGACAACCAAATGTGTTCACAATTAAATTTTATCATAACATGAAGAACAAAATTTGAAAAATGTTAATTAATTTATTAGAAACAGTGTTAATTTGAAAAATAGTTTGAGTGAACTGTTTTAAAATAGTTTTTATTCCAGTCTAATTCTCTGATATATTATTTTTAGTTTGTCATCAGAATTTATCAGTATATGTACTACTTTTCTTTCCAAGAACTCTCTTTTTGTGAATTTGTTATCTCAGTTACGTTCATATAAGAATTATATGTCAGGGTATAAAGAGAATCAAGATAAATAATTGTTTGTGTTAATTTTCTTTAAATTTTAGATAAATATAATTTTATGGACCTGGAGTTAAAACTCTCATTCATACAATAACTGGCTCTTAATTGTTTCAAATGCCTGTATATAATTCATTATTAATTGCTGTCATTCTGTAGAAAGTGTAGCTATGATTTATCTAATTTTTCAAATGTATATACTTTTGAATAGATCACCATGATTTGCAAGGAACACATCTTCTTCTTACCAATAAAACCTTTGTTTGTACGTTTAATGGATAAATCTATTTTCAGGTTTAGATGACTGAGATAAGATGTACTGGGATGACTGCCTGATGATAAGTAAATACATATTGAAAGTACATTTCCTAAGATTTCCTAAAAATGTTCAATTTTGCTGAAATATGAAAACATATGAACAAAAAATAAATAATGCTTGTTTTATCCCTTCCATAATCCTACCGCTAATATAATTTGATAAATCATCAAGAAGATAACAGCAAGATATAATATGACATCTTTAGGAAAAGTGGTTGACTAAACACTGAAAAAAATATTAACGCATATGTCGGCGTATAAGTCGACCTTTGAAGCATAAAAAAATACCCTCAAAAACCAGCACCACGATTATGTAACTGTGAGAAGGGTGAGAGCGACGTCGTTTTACAGGGGCAACATCATACAAACGACGGAGGGTGATAGCAGCGATTATCTATCCGTGAGAGTGCTTTTTCTCACCTTCACGCCGTCATAGCATAGGACGGCGGGGAAAGACAGAGAGAAGCGTCATAATAAATCGAAGAACAATAAATTTGATGAGTAGCCTATTAATATTATTTTTATGATTTATTGTGCGCTAAGTTAAAGTGGAAAACATTTATTTGCAATACAATTAGTATGATGAACATAAGAATTCTTGATTCGAGAATTACGGGGCAACGTAATTCAACTATTTTTGTTTTGGTAACTGCGGAAAAGTTTCATAATAGAATATTTTTCCTCTAACGAAGAAAACTATAAGGTACGCCCACGGCTGTAGAAAATACGTTGTTTTTCACTCGTTTACCGATTGATTCATCGAGATTACATAAATATCAACCTAAAGTAACCTCATAAATACTATAAACTTTCAGTTGTCGCTTCATGCTTAGGGAGTCACTTTATAAAAATATGTAATGGTCAGAGATGGGGAGTAAAAGTAACTCAGTTACCGGTAACGATTACATTTCAGGTATTTTTTACTTGTAATCATTACATTTGAAAAAAATGTAACTATTACTTGTAATCTACTCATTGCTTTCTGAAAGTAATCGTTACTTTCCCACTACGACTACCAAAAATATTGTGTGAACTGGTGTGAACACGTATTTCTACTCGCATAACTCTGCCAAATTACGATAGTGAGCGCTGTAGTTGCAGTCCACACCGGAAAAGCTAATGAGGATCTCAAAATCCTGTAACTGAGCCCAGTTACTTTTCTTCGGTACTCTACCCATCTCTGGTAATGGTATTACTATTTTACATCTGATATCAACCTTACTACTTTTAATATGTATTATAGTAATCTAGCGAACTCATGGCTCTTATCAGGTCTCATTACTTTATAGAGAGGAAAATTCAATCGATCCTAGCCACACACTTGTAAAGTGTGCATATTTTACTTTCGATCTGGCAACGTTTCACGAAGGTACGTGGAAATGTGACGTGTGAGGCAGGAAAGAATCGTAATTTATATCTTCTACTTTACTTAACTTTAATAAATCTATTTTTAAGCTGGCTATTGATGGGTTAATATTGATTCTTCCTTATCGAGTCCTGCAAAGACAAAATGTGTGGGAAGTACCGTAAAAATGATACCATCAAGTTTTAAATTTTCGCCGAAATAGTTTTAGTAAACTTTTATATTAAAGATTTATAAGTTAACCAATAGATAATTGTTAGAATAGAGTATTTTTATAGAATAGTATACAGTAAAATTTTTGTAATCTCTTTACCTCAATTATCAAAGAAATCAATTGGTTTGTGTTTGTCTATGTCATATCAGAAAGAATATATTCGGTAAAATTTCCGTTTAGGATTGTTTGGGATTAATTCTATATCTCCCTTAATACTGAAGATATCCAGACAAAACTTCAACCTTGTCGTAGATGAAGGATGGTGGCTTATATACATATATATATACAAGTAAAATGTAGCTTGCATACTGCAAGCAGATCGACAACATTAATTTCATGTCGGCATCATATCGGGACGGTCCTAAAAAGAAAAAAAAGATTCAAAATATTCTTAAAATTCGCTGAAATTTAATTGTCTGGCGTCGAACCTGGGTCTTACTGATGATACTCACTATGCAAAACAACAGAAAATCACTATATCTAACTATTTGCAAAAATTCAAGCAGAAATATTGGTTGCAACTGCCTCAAACGACGTCCAACTTTTCCCTTATATTCCTTATGTGAGAAATTGTAATGTGTTCTGGCATCGAACCCAGGAAAACCATTTGTCTTATATAATTTTTTTTCTTAAACCTCGTCTCAATATTCATCTTCTTTCAAAGGAAGAAATTCCTATCATTTCGATAAGTGCAAGAAATAAATTATAAAATACTACCCCAGTGTGTTTTATATGGCAGACATATTTACCACCCGGTATCGAACCCGGGTCTTTCTGGTGATACTTCCTATGCAGCACAACAGAAGATCACCATCTCTAACTATGTATGAGAATTTAGGCAGTAATATTAGCTGCAACTGCTTCAAACGACATCCTACTTTTCCCATGTATTCCTTATGAGAGAAATTTTAATGCGCCCCGGCATCGAACCCAGGAACAGTACGGTCTTACCTAAATATTTTTCAAAACTCTAGGCTTAATATACACCTTCCATATAAGCAAGAACTTCCTATCATTTCGATGAGTGCAATAAAAAATTAATGAAAAACTACCTCAATGTATTTTAAATGACAGATTTTTGCATCGACCTAGCATCGAACCCACGATATTTTCCGTAAAAGTCATTTAAGTTTTCAGTAGATCATGACCATATATATAAGTTCCTTGAGTTTTAATTTTCTGCCTATCTGGGAAGTATTTTTTTTTAATTCCCGAAAATCAACGCAATGCATTTAAACGGGAAAAATCGGGAATTTGGGGCCCTCTGGAATCGAACCCATGACACTAAGGATCATAATCATAAGGATCGCAATTTTTCTGGCGGTTACACGTTATGGCAAATGCGCCGTAAAATTTTCAACTCAATAACTTGTGGTTTAGGCTGTAAATTTGTATCCTATCTATCTATATCCCTATCTATATACCCATCTATATATATGAATGAATCCGGAGAAGCATCTATATATAATAGATAATTTCCAATCCTTAAGAGCTTCCATTTCCAAGATATTTCCTATGGAAATTTTACCATATATTCTTTCTGATGTGACATAGATATTTATAGAACTTACAACAACGATAAGAACAATATATTGTATAGAACTTAATATATCATTTAAAAGTAATTTAATTTTAAACATTCATTCACTAATATAATAAATATATACATTAATAGGTATGATAAGGAAACCCGTGTATTCTGTAGAATTAGTCCAAGATTATGCATTTATTTATTCAGAATCTTACATAGGTCTATAGTAAATTGCACATGTTTGAAGCATGTTCATTACATTTTATGTAATGAAATTTGTTTGCGAATTGAAGAGGTTTACGAGGAATTCGTAATGGATTCAATATCATCGGCATTATGGACATGAAGCAAGTTGACAGTGGAATGGCGATTACTGACAGATTTGGTCCTTCTTGATGATGATGACAATTCTCAGTGATATTCTCCTCATCTTCTTACAAATGCATACTATAAGGAGAGAAGCCTCCTCCTGTAAGATTGGCATTTACAAAGGAATATATATAGTGGTAATATTAATGGTAATAATAAATTTGATAGATCTTAATAACTGTGAAAATAATTTACATACCTCATTAGTTAGTTGGACGAATTTTACTCATTTTTGTGAGATCAACCCAGAAAAGGTTTGGTGAAGAAAGGTTTTGTGTCCACATTGTTCGACAAATATTATTTAGATATATTTTTAATACCTTATGTCAACCATTCATATCTTCATGTATCTAAATTACATTAAATTGTAGAATCATTTCAGTGTTGCTTTCTACGGCTAGATCTTTGCTCCTTGTGAGAAAGGGATTTTTAAATTAAATTCTATCCTTAGCCACCATTTATTAAATTTTGAAATTTATAGAGAAATCTTTTGATGAGTGTTATTCTTACTGGAATGTGGTTAGAAATCAATTCTATCCATGTAAACCAATCACCTTCTGCTGTTCATTGACCATCTTAGCATTGAATTCCTTCAGCCAAGATTCGAAAATTGCTGTCGTCACCCATGCCCTTCTATTAGCATTACTCCTAACTGTTGGGCATCAACCCTTTTAAAACAATGAGGTCTCAGAGATTTCCCTATTACCAAGAGTTTCTCCCCCACCGCGTTGCAGCACAGCAGTACTGTTAATCTTTCTCTTGACACATTTCCTCGTTTGCACATCTCATTGCTGAGGGTTTTTTAGGTATTGACCGATAAAAAAGGCCACTGTCGTCAACATTAAATATGTCACGAGGGGCATAACCATCTAAAAAGGATGGTAATCTCTTCTTCCAATCGTAAACATCCTTTAAACCTCCCCCTTCTCCACACACTGCACAAAATGCAATATTATGACATTTTCTGAAACACACTAACCAGCCATTGCTGGCAACAAGATTATTCACCCCCAGTTCCTTCGCTATTTCACGAACTTTCTCTTGGATCCTCAGTCCACTCAAAGGTAATCTCTTCGCTCTTTTGCTCGTAAACTACTTGTTTAGTGGCAGCTTAAAGGAAGGGAAATTTACATTGTTTATATGTGATATTTTACCGTTCTAAAAATTGCTGCTTGAGGAGGTGACCGCTTAAGGGAGGTGGCCGTTGAGGCAGGTTTCACTGTAGTCACATGGTGTCGGAGGGACAGAGTGCAAGGGATGATTCAGAGTCATTTGCGGATGAGTATTAAGATCATCTATGATGCTTTGTCTTGCACTGGCTCTGGCATCTCCCTCCCTCCTATGTTTTGGTGGTGCCCTTGGACCTTTCAAAAGAGTTGGAAGGAATTGGGCTTGAGGCCTTCAGCCAACTGATGCCATAACGTGTGTATCTCCGTGGCCATCCGATCCTCAATCAGTCAGTCATGATTGCCGTCAACAGCCTCCTAATCTCTAGGATATAATTATTGTAAGTAATGTTTTGCGAATAAATACGCTCAGCAAACCTTATGTAAAGTTTTATTTCAATGTCTCTACGACAATGCTAAACAATATAGCTGTAGCCATCATTTGAGCATTAGTAATATGAAAACTGACGCACTTTCTTAGTATTTAGAATTTCCTATGTTTTATAAATGAATGAACAATAAATTGAACCAAATTTGGCATATGTAATCAAAATAAGTAATTCTTTGAATTGAAAATGCGACCACATTTGACTGCCAATTCAATTAAAGTAAATTAAGTTCCAATGCTTATCATAGTAGAAAAATTATCTGGAAGTAATGTGTATTGTTTCTGTACATTAATATACAACACATTAATAAAACAGCTGCACTGAATTACCTAGTTTGAAAAAATTACTGATAGGAATTTAGTGAAGCAATATTGGACAAGAATGGAGATGTTTCTAACAGAGCAGAACAAACTAAGCATCTGAATTCATAAAATAATATGTATGAGAGTTAGATAATAAATTCTTCCTCTAACTAATTGTTATGCTTAATAATATCACTGTTACTGAAAATAATTATTTTTGGGGAACAGAATTTACAAAATTTTACCTTGAAAACAACTTTTGGTTTTATAAAATTTACCATCTAGACCAGTGGTTCCCAAACTTATTTTGCCTACCGCCCCTTTTCCAGAAAAAATATCACTCAGCGCCCCCTGGATTTTCTTATAAATTTTAATAGCAATTAAACAGAAAGATATATGTATTAATTTTTCTACCTTTTTCGTAAAATATAGTAAAGAAAGGTGTAAATTAGAAAAATTAAAGATTCAAATTATGAAACTATTTTTAAATCTCTGAATAAGGTAATACAAAAAAAGATAAAACATTCGAAATCATCTTAATGAGAAGGATGAATCTGGTATTCTGCTACTAATGTGGTAATCCTTGGCTCTATTTTCGTCAGCAGTAATCTTAAATTGCAGCGATTGACTATTTGCAATCGGTGTCTTTTTTGTTAATAAATTACTTATGGCACTAAATCCAAGTTCCGCTAAATATGGGGAAGGAAAGTCAATTAAGAACTTTTGAATTGAAGCCCATATTTCAGGATAAGCCGTAGGGATCTCCTTTTACAGCCAGAATTGCTGGTAGCCGCTTTTCAATTTAAATTTCAACTCAACATTTGTAGTTACATCCTCAGTTCTTCTTGCAACTGTGGAGATTCTTTGCTCTAGAAAAACGATCCAAAATTCAATCAGGTATGTTCATTTTCAAAATATCATCAAATCGTTCATGATATTTTGTATTCTTTGAGTGCTCACTATAAGAAAGTATGTCTTCAATTTTTTTTTCTGCACCTGATAAATTGGGGAACTGGCTGAATTCCCCTCTTCTAAAATTTATTTTGTACAGAAGATGTTTTTTCACAAATGCAGAAATAGCAGATTTTGTTTTTATTAAATTCAGTTCATCACCTTGAAGCTGAAGCTTGCTTTCATTAAATTCTTGAAACAAGTCGGTCAAGCAAGAAATGTCATTTTAAGGTTGAATTAAATTGGATCGTAAAGCATCATGTTTATCATTCAAGTACTCCAGCACCAAGTTATAGCTTATAAAACCTATCTAAACAGACACACTTTGACAACAAACAAACTTCTGTATGAAGCAGCAAACGATTAAGTTCTTCATGGCTTTCAATACAAAAGCTGTTTAAATAATCAGTCATTCTATGATTTGCTTCTAATAGTGTTGATAGCTTTAATTACATATTGTAATAAATTATGTAGACGTGCACTAAAATTTTATGGCAACTAGATATTGACGATGGATGATACAGAGTACTGTGAATGGATTCGGCACCTCCTTAATTTAATATGCAAGAAAACCACTGTAGCGTCTTTGCATCGCTGGCAGCTGATAAGATATTACTCGAAGGTATTTCTTTTTCTTTCAAAAACTCATCCAATACATGAAATTTTGATTTGCCTTTAGTATCAGTTTGCAAATATTTAGCAAATAATAATTCTTCGCAAATTTGTTCTTCCTTTGTGAACCGCACGTATGCTAAAAGTAAAGCTTTATTTCCTAACAAAAATGGCTCATCGAGTTGAATAGAAAACCGAGGTGTTTTTAAATAGCCACGCGATGAATCTTCAACATCTTGAGCCTTTTCATCAATTCTTATTGGCACTGTATTATTGCTCAACAAAATTTTCTCGATAATATCAGATGCTGGCTTGTGTAGCGCAGTACGTTTTACTTCACTTATGGCCGGTATAATTAGTTCTTCACCAATTGTATGAGGTTGTCGCGATTTGGAAATCATGAACGAAATATTATAAGATGCAAGCAAGCCATCACCATCTTGTGTGGTCGCGGCTGAAAAGAGTTTCGCCATGAAGGTTGTTTGACAATTTTTTCTTTTAGTAAAACATTCATGGTAAACTAACTTTTACTAGACTACTAATTTATTATCCGAATAACAGGACCAAGGTTTCATAGAGTCGCTACATCATCAGGTCTTTTTTTTTAAAAAGGTGTTAAAAAAAATCATCAGGTATTTTTTTTAAACACCTGATGAAAAAATTATATATTACCTGTCTAGTAAAAGTTTGTTTACCATGGATTTTTTTACAAGTTAATAAGTACCACAAAATTAACCCTGAATCTGTATTTTTTCTTTTAGTGTTCGAAAATAAGATAAATCCTTATGTTTTTATCACAATGAATTTTAGTCAAATGTTCTTGTAGCCTGGAAGGCTTCATACACTCATTTGATAAAACTTTATGACTAATCAGGCATATTGGTTATATATTGTTTACAGGCGACTCAATAAAGCCATATTTCAAATACATATTCGATATTATACTGTCTACATTTTTTCTTTTGTTGAACCATAATTATCTGTAGAAGCAATAAAATTATTATGGAGGTATTTTTAATAAATATTTTTTTTGAAATATTTTTGTAAATAACAAACTAAAATAAATACTAATGAAATGAATAAACATGATATTATTAACCTTTTCGTGCCGGCAGAGTTTTCAGGAAGGTTACTATCAGATACGGAACGCTTTTTCAGATTTTTACCCACTGTACGGACTGATTTTTAATGCATGCTCAAATTCTGTCCAACGAACCGTGAATTAACAATTTGATATCACGTTGTATCTCATGTTCTATCACTCAGAATTTAATTAATGTTTTGTCTGACTTCCTCTATTATTCTACTCAACGATAATGTCTAAAGATAATTTAAATATACTTTTCAACGGTTATAATTAAATATTTGTTTTGCGTTGTCGTAAATTTTACAGGATTAAACATGAAAAAGTTGACATATTGTAATTTTTTTTTAATATCAGTTATACATAAGTATATACTGCAAATCAAATAAAGAATATTGTTACAATTTTTATTTTCTTAGAGTTTCGTAACGATAGCTATCGTAGTTTTCCCGAAATGGGATGGTAATTGAATGGAAAATGTCGGGCGCTCGCTGTGTAAGTCAGCGCAGAGTAGGTGATTTCCTGAATTTCTGACAAGGAACTGTGGTTTTCAATAGTAAAGTATAGAAAAAAATCCTAAAGAGGCTATTAAGAATTTGAGTGAGTGAGCTCTGTTTGGATATGCTAAAACGGAAGGTGGTGGTGGATTAGGCCATGGATAGAACAAAGAGATGAATTGGGAGTATCTTCTTTCTTTTATGCTTTCACCGCCCCCTTACAGTTATTCATCGCTCCCCAAATTCACCTAGGGCCATCACTGCCCCCCTGGATCACTGAAGCGCCCACTTTGGGAATCACTGATCTAGACCATCCATCATCTAGATATATCCATTGAATAATCCAAATCACAAAATAGATTGATAATGATTGCAAGTAAATTCCAAGCCTATTTGGAAATTCATCAAACACTATGATAGTTTTCCATTATTCAAGCAAGTGTAAGTAAGAATATATTCTAATTAATCTGTTTTAATTAATTTCTTTTAATTAATTCTCCGGATTCATTCATGTATATAGGTATATAGATAGGATACTAATTCACAGCCTAACCTACAAGCGTCATTGACTTGAAATTTTTACCACGTATTGGCCATAACGTGTAACCACCAGAAAAATTACAATTTTGAACCTCAGTGTCATGGGTTTGATTCCAGAGGTCCCAAAAGTCCCGATTTTCTCCATTTAAATGCATTGCTTTGATTTTCCGGATTAAAAAAAAAATACTTCCCCTATAAGTAGAGAATCGAAACTGTAGGAGCCTATGTATATGAACAGGATCTATCGATAACATTAATGAATTTTACAGAAAATATCCTGGGTTCGATGCTAGAACAGAGCAAAAATCTGCCGTTTAAAATACATTGAGGTTGTTTTTCATTATTTATTTTGATGCACTTATCGAAATGACAGGAAGTTTGTGCTTGGCTAGAAGATGAATGGTAAGAATTACTTTCAGAAAAACATTTTGGTAAGACCATATTATTCCTGGGTTCGATGCCAGAGCACATTTAAATTTCTCTCATAAGGAATATAAGGGAAATATAGTATGTCATTTGAAGCAGTTGCAACCAATATTTCTGCTTGAATTTTCACACATAGTTAGAAGTGGTGATCTTCTGTTGTGCTGCATAGAAATTATTACCAGAAATACCCGGGTTCGAAGCCAGGGGGTAAATATATCCCCCATTTGAAATACATTAAGTTATTTTTCATTATTTATTTTGATGCACTTATCGAAATGATAGGAAGTTCGTGCTTGGCTAGAAGATGTATCATAGGAATTGGTTTAAGAAAAAAATTCAGATAAGACCCAACTATTCCTGGGTTCGATGCCAGAGCATAATAACATTTCTCTCATAAGGAATATAAGGGAAAATTTGGACGTCATTTGAGGCAGTTGCGGCCAATATTTATGCTTAAATTTTCACTCATAGTTATAGATGGTGATCTTCTGTTGCGCTGCATAATAAGTTCACCAGGAAGACCCGAATTCGATGCCAGACGATTAAATTGCAGCAAATTTTAAGAATGTTTTCAATTATTTTTTCTATTGAGGACCGACCCACTATGATGCCGATATGAAATTAGTTTTGTTGATCTGCTTGCAGTATGCAAGCTACATTTTACTCGTATAATATAGGTATATCCGGAGAAGCGTCTATATATGATAGATTTATAGAGATAGAGCAAGCTACATATTATATAAACCAAGGATTAATAAGCAGAACTTCCTTTACTATATTCATTTACCAAATAATTAAGTAAAAAAATATTGCTAATAAGAACTACAACATCATTTATGTTTGATAGTGATAAACCTCATACCATCAAGATTATTGTAATAATAAGCTTTTTATTGATTCATTTCCATTCAACAATTCAGTATTTTTTTATTGTATGCAAAGTATTAGAAAAAAGAGATACAAAGTATTTTCAGAATAGTTACCTCACGGCGAGCTTCGTGTGTTGTTGCATTGAGTATTGCTTTGGAGACAATCACTCCAGTCAGTTTAGCCTGAAATGGCATGAAAATAAGAGACTGCATATTCAATTTTACCAAAAACATACATCCATTACATATTAACCTAAGAGCCAGGATATGCATATGTCAATAAATGGACACAGGGATCTTTACCTTCCAAAAAGTGTTCAAAATAATACTCCTCAAGATCTGAATCAATACTACATAACTCTAATTTCATGCAAATCACTTGCAAGAGTAAATATCAAGAATAATACTCAAGTTAAACCTTCTTAATATAATAATTCACAATGAGTATTAAAATCCCTTGATTTTCATCTTGGTAACCCATTGAAGATATTTCTTAAGGAAGTCCTCTGTGTGTTAATCTCCAAAATTAACCACAAAATTAATTATGCAAAACAATACTTTGAGGAGGGAATGGGTATAAATTTATCAATAATTAAATTAATATGCTTAATTTTAATTATTATCATTAATTTTCTGAAGCTTCAAAACTGTTATGAAATGTATTTCAGTGACATGTTTAAGGTTGTTTTCCTATATTTACCACAGATCGCAAATATTAGAGAAAGCAAAGATGTTTTCATGTTGTATTATTAGTACTATTAGCTACAGTAAATTCAATGCTTAAAAGTGCATTTATTATAAAAATGAATTAAATACTGACAAAAGAAACTTTGGAGGCACACTGATATGCATAGCATATTGTGTTAAATAGTTTTCATTGAGCATGAATTACCTGAAAGAAGTAAACATTGAACTTCCTATGGCAGTGACAAATGATTCCCAATTAGGTAAGAAGTGTCTTGTGGGCCCATGAACTGTGTGCTGGTGTTGGGGAAAAGGACGATGGGTATTTATGCGAAAAATGTAACTGAACTTATTTAGAATCACTGTTTCCTTTTTTATAAAAACACTTTGGCCTACTTTTACAATATTATTGAAAAAAAATAAATATTTTGTGCTGCAACTTTTTATAATTATATAATTTTTTACTGTAAATAAGTCACATTTTCCTAAAATACATTTTTTCATAGTTAAAACCTGTTTTCTAAATTTATTGACCACTTTTTAGCTATGTGGCCATTTTGCCCTATCCCTGTGGGCACAATGGCCACTTGGGTACTTTTCAGAAATTAAATTATTTAGGTACTTTTCCTTTGTCCAACGACAAGGAAAAAATTCAGGCATGTATTATAATAGTTCATGTATATATTCTATGATTTATAACTAACTAGATCAATTGCAAGTTAGGTAAAATCTTCAGCAAACCTTAGCCTGGCTGTTATGCCCACCCCTCCCCTACATAAAATATTGTTAAATTTAGAAGTATTTAAATAGGTATAATTAAATTTGCAGAACTGCAGTAGCCCCAATGGAATTGTTGGAACCCCAATAGCACTATAGCAACACCGACTACAGTTCAGCCCAAATTTATTTATCAATCAGTTATAATTTTCAAATTATGCTCCACATAACATCCATGCCAAAGGTATTAACTTGCAATCAGGATCACTATCAAAAATTAATAATCAGGAAAAAAGTAATCAGGTACAGTAGAAGTCCGTTATAACGAGAGCTGACAAAAATCGGAAAAGTACTCGTTATAACGCGATACTCGTTATAGCCGATTTCTAACAGTAAGTCTAAGTAAGCCCATCTTCTTGAATCCAAGGGCAGCGAATGTGTCCGAATGGAACTGTAGGGTTTTTAATTCCTACGCAAATGCTTCAGAATGCGTAAAAGAGTACGTTCGCGTCAAAAATATTATTATACCCTCTAACATAAAATGTGGATTATTATCGCTAAATAATCGTCGAAAGTAATACTATATCATAAGATAATCGTATTAGCTAGGATTTGGTGATTTAGCTTAATAATTAAACATGGCTTTTCAGTAGTGTAAGTAGTTACGAGAGTCATGCTCGTTAGACACGAGTTTTTCTCCGGTGCCGGCAATTCTTCAACGCAGCTGGTGAGAGCAGAATTCCTTCTCCTCTACTCTCATATATCGTCTTCCCCCAGCTCCCATCTTTCCTCTCTTGTCCTCCAGGCACAAACAGAAACCTCACTGTTCAACTCCCACCGTTCAAAGGCATGCCACCTCTCACTTCAGATATTTTAACCCTCATCCAGGCGCGCCGCACATCTCCTGGCAAAAATTGCACGCGCTTTTTATGAATGTGACAGTAAACTACCGTCCACGCGCCCGGATGAAGGTTAATCGAGGGAACCAAGAACAAATGTTTTTCTTTTAATGGTGCTAATTTTTAGGGAAAAATAATCGGATAAACTGTATAAGAACGAAAAGAATTTTATTCGAAACATTCTAAAAAAGCAATATCAAAATTGATGGCTACTTGCAGGTACGTACTTGCATCCCTTAGTTTATTTTTAGTCCAATGATATTGTCGTTCCAGTCAATTCGCATTAATTGTTTCCCGAAATGCTGTACTTAACGCTAAATTCACTTTTTCAGAAACATTGAAAGTAAGAATAAATTAACTTTAACAGAAGTTAGAAGAACTTTACAATAATTAAGAAAAATATATTGGTGTAAAAACTTGATTTCTCGGTCTCACTCTACGTAAAAAACCATTTACTTAAAATATGAATCTATTCTTATCTGTTTAAAGTTATTCATGCAGTGTTTGGTGACGAAATCTTCTACACGCTTTAAATTCATTAAATCGTCCACCGAGGCTACGTTTTTAGCTAAACACAAAGATTTAAGAACCCCTAATGCTTGCGAGAGGGACTCGCTACTAAGGATTTCAAAAACCACGAGCGCCGCAAAGGCGCAGAGAATCCTTATGAGGGTTAAACGAATCTTCTTCCATACTCTCGATATCCGACGATTCGCTGCCGTCATTCTTTTGCTGCTCTACTAGTTGATCGTCTTTCAGCAAACCACAAACAGGAGTTTCCGCGTCTACCGCACCGAAATCATCAAAGGAGCAGTTTATGTCCAATAAGCTGGACACAGTTCTCCAGCTTTAGGGCATTAACTCCGAATTCAGCTCAGCAGATCCATCCACAGAATCATTTTCTGTATGTTTTAAATTAAAATTTATTTTCCCCCAGGCCAGTGCAAACCCATGGATTGCCTCCAGGACAAATGGTGCCTTATAGCTCGAATAATGCCTTGATCTAATGGCTGCAACACACTTGTGCAGTTAGGGGGAAAGAACACAAGCTCTATGTTAGTCAATTTAATGACGGGGTGGGCCGGACAGCGATCCACGAATAGCGCAATTTTTCTATTTCTCCCTCTAACTTTGGCATCGAAAGACCTAAGCCCTTGCGTTAAAATTTGTCCTGTCATCTATGCTTTGGCGTTGGACTCGTAAGTACAGGGAATATTTCGCTGGCCACAAAAGGCTCGGAGACGCACGGATTTTCCAATAATTAATGGTTTTAAATTATCAAATCCAGTCATGTTTGTGCAGAGGAGAACTGTAAGCCTCTCCTTACTCCTTTTTCCACCTTTGCAGCGGTCGCCCTTAACAGCCAAAGTTTTTTCCGGCAGTAAATTGTAAAACAGTGCTGTCTCATCAGCATTGTATATGTCCTAATTATCTCGAGATAAAAAACTGTTTTTCACACTAAATACAAGGCCTATCTTACAATTTATAGTATTTAAACGATAATTTGCTTTTTGTATCACTTACCTTTTCTTCGTATCTTTTGAGGATCGACTTGAGAATTGGAAGCCAATCATGTACCGCTTGCTCATATACTTTACTGGATTCACCGCTAATTATGTGGAGTGATATTCCTCTTCTTCCTTACAATCGGTTCAGCCAACCATCTTTGCTACGGAAATTGTCTAGTTTCATGCGAAGGGCAAGCTCTTCAGTTTTCTCTTTTATCATTTTTCCGCTGATTGGAATTCCTAGAGATCGCTGCTGGGTGAACCATTCAAATAGAATGGACTAGTATGATTCCCCCGTCGAAAATGAGGGAATTAAAACTTAAAATGTGTTGTAGCCGGTGGCGCTGCCAGGATTTGCAAAAGAGGGGGGGTCCAAGGCTGCCGATAAAACCAAATACGCCTACCTTACAGGGGCTAGTATATTCATGCTCGCTACTTACTACAATATTTGTCATTTCTTTCAAAACTTAAAATGCTTTAAAAACTAGAGGATTCTAACGCTTATGTGGCCAACATATTTAACTTTCCAAGATAGTAGTAAACATAATTGAACTTTTGGAAACTTAACATTATTGTTGTTTGGATTTCTAGTTTGGATACTTCCAATATCTTTCAAAAATTCGTTATTTTCTATGCTGAAGTTTTATAGTGTTGTAGGTATAAACTTCCGGAGTCTTTGAGAGCTCTTTCTTCCAAGCGTGAGAAGGAAATAATTAGTTACGGTTATTTGGCAAGCGATACAAAACGTAATATTCGCGCGCCTAGTTAATTAGATTTTATAACTAAGATATTTTACCAAAAAGAGAACCTTTCCATTCACTAAATACCTAAAATCAAAAATAATGAACAAGCGTTCTCAAAAAATACATTTTTTGAGAAAGAAAACAAAAATTTTCTATGAATTGAAATTTTGAATGGGCATTGAATGACCACGTGATTGATAGAATAAGTCATGCATTTCGTGGGATTCTATCACCAGAGAAAAACTTGGCTGCATCAAAAAGGAAGCTAAATAATGTAAGTCATAGTTTTAACAGTTTATCAAACTTATTTCAAGTCATCAAGTCACAGTTCCGATAAATCTGTGCGTACCTTACGCGCACAATTCCTTTCAGCTGACAGAATGGCTTCCCAATGGTATATTATTAATGATAGAATGGCAAATTCATTTTTACTGATATCTTGTATTGCTCCAATACTTTTTCAAATTTCTACGGAAATTCGGTTATCGAATAATTTTCGTAAATATACGTGAAATTAACTGGCAATCATAAAATAAAGATGAGTATATACCGAGTACCGATCAGTATATATCATCACGAGTAAGGCTGCGCTTACATTGGACGCGTAAGTCCGAGAAGTGAGAAAATCTGGCCAGACAAAGTCGTTCTGTCAGTGGATGCGGAAAATCTGCTCCCGACAGTCACTTCTTCTCTGGTAACACCAACTTTACAAAATGAGCGATTCGGAAGACGGTGTGATCGATTATTTATTATGTGAAAATAATATTTATCTTGATATGTTTAAGAACCGGCGAATCTGGATGTATGAATATTACGAAGAGAAGAAAGAAGGAGAATACTTGAAAACGTGCGACCAGTTACGAAGGTATCCCACTCAATTTCGCCACCGATTGAAAATCGAAACATATGAATATATTTTAAGAAATATATACAACGACATAAATTCTACTAGCAACTTCAGGGAGTACATTTCTCCAGGGGAGAAACTAACTGTAACATTGAGGTAAGAAATTCTTGATGAACAAATACTTTTAAACATATTTTTTACGAATATAACTTTTCAATGTGATAATATGAAATGCGTACGTACACTCCTGGCCAAAATTAACGCAGCACCTCCCTGGCGATCCTTACGGCCGGTGCTGCGTTAATTTTGGCCAGGTGTGTACATAATAATTCTTTTTCGGGGAATCAAGGGTTAAATAAGTTTCTGAGACTTGATTTTATCAAAGGTTAACATAAAGAAATCTTTCATAAAAAAATTGAATCAATCATAAGTTCAAGTATGAAGTGAAAGGGCAATCATACTTTCCCCATTCCACGTCGCTTCTGGAAGTTTCTTCCCCTACTGTTTCATTTTGGGAAGGAGCTCCTTGGGAACAAGTGGACGGAGCATAATTAGACTGCCGGTAATTGAAGTGTTCCCAGCTCTACTTTTCTTCAAGTTTTTATGCAATAAACCTAGGAACTCCATCCTTAGTTCTAATGCTATTGGACAACAATTTAGGATGCAACTGTTGGAAAAGCCGTGGAACAAGTCATCGATGCTGTCTGGAATAGATTATCTGGTATTCATCTAGCAGAACCAGATCACAAAAAATTCATAGAAATAGCTGCTGGATTTTCTCCACGTTGGAATTTTCCGAATGCAATCGGTAGCCTAGACGGAAAACACATTAGGGTTAAACGTCCTGCTAAAAGTGGAAGTTTGTTTTACAATTACAAGCATTTTTTTCAATTGTGCTACAAGCGGTTTCGGACCACAACTCTAGGCTTATTTTTATTGATGTTGGCGGGTATGGGAAGCAGAGTGATGGAGGTACACTATCAGTGTCTACTTTGCACAATTATTTGGAAAATTACAAAGAGACATTACCACCACCTGCTGGTTTCGACGGATGTGCAATCGATACGCCCTTTGTTTTACTCGGTGACGATTCCTATCCACTCGAGAGTTATCTTATGAAACCCTATTCCATAAGGAATATTTCAAATGAAGAGAAAATATTTAACTATCGTCACTCAAGAGCTAGAAGAACAGTGGAATGCGCATTCGGAATAATGAGTACGAATTGGAGGCCACTCAATAAATCGATTGAAACTTCCGTCGATAAAGCAGAAAAAATAGTCAAACGTATTTGTTTGTTACAGAATATATGCATAGATCTGGAGGGAAACTTTTCTGCATCCTCTACGCAGTGGGCACTAAATAACCCACCCAAGGAGCACAAAATAGAGCCACTACAGACAATAGACACTTAAATCGTTCGACCCAAAAAGCACTGGAAGTTAGAGATATTTAAAAAAATACTTCGTTAGTTCTTAAGGATCAATACCATGGCAAAACACTTACTTAAACTTGTAACATTTGACAGCGAAAAACAAATTTTTGAAAATAATGTAATTATGTTTCGCGTAACTTTATAATTTTGAATTATGACTAGATATTTCATGTATGGATGTCTGTTTGTGAAATTATTTAATACAAATTTTGGACTTACTTGGGACGTTCAATTGTTTCCCATCTTCTCCTACAAGGCTGGTTTCAAATCACGGTTGTGATAACTATCACTTCGTTGATCCCACAAATTTATCTCTTGTCTAACTAATTCTATTAGCAAAGTTTTGTCCAATGCGATGGATAATTTCAAAATTCAATTCGTAGATTTTCGCGGCCAAAAGTCTGTTCAGACTCGGAAGAGAAACAAACCAGTTTGATCGGATCAGATTTGTCGGTTTGGCCGGTTGACGTCACGCCGCTCCGACTTGACGGATCGGGTGCAATGTAAGCACTGTGATACAAGAGTTTGTTTTCGTTCCGACAGTCGGGCCATCGGGTCGGGTCGGTTTACGCGTCCAATGTAAGCGCAGCCAAATTAAGAGTCTACTGTACAGACTTTCAATCGTCCAGAATGCTTAATAAGGGAACCAGTGCCTTTGGGATTGTCCCTAAACTCATCTTCAGATGTGACCTCCGATAATATGCCTAAAATAAGATAATCCTAATTTATGTATCTATTAATGGTGAGGCTCCCGGATAGTCATGTGGACAGCGCGTTCGCCTTTGGTGAAAACGGTCCCGGGTACGAATCCCGGTGGGAGCCAATGTGCGAAATGACCTAAGCTGTCGAAGCACTTTTAACTATACTACTACTACTACTACTATTAATGGTGATTGCATAGAATACTCATTGCCATTAACTTTTAAAAAAACTTTACCCACGTTTTTCCGATAGAGGCCTCGAGCCAATAGCGGACTTAGAAAAGAATTTTCGGATGTCCATCTGTACCTTATGAAATCCAAATTAAACTCTCCTTCGAACTGTTCACAGTGAATTTCTCAAAAGCACTACTCACGAGCCTAGCTTTGCATTCACACTCTCAAAACAGTCACACGCAGAAGATCTAACTGAGCGTTTTAACAATCTGTTTGTCTCTCAAACGTAATCTTAATCTCTGTTTTCAGGGTGTAAGTTTCGAATTACTTCTCGAATGTTCCCTTGTATTTTCTGCGAGGAGTAAACGAATCAGGACTTTCGAATTTTCTTCATGGGAATCTTACCTTATGCTGTGAGTCATCTAACTAAAGGATAGGCTTAAGAAATGCACGCGTTGAACATTGAGTGCAAAACACTCATATCTTAATGTCCCACTGATATCAATGTTGGCTCTAGGCCTGCTCTGCTACCAAAAGCATCACCTTAGCTGAAATCGGAGCCATATTTACGGGTATGCGGAGCGTTTGCTGAATTTATCAAGAAGTGAATCTCTAAGACTTGCATGATGATTGGGGTTTAGTACTAAAAGCTCAGAGCTAGTCATAGGACTTGACTCTAGGGGGGGGGGGGGGTTGAACCCCTAAAAACCCCACCCTCGCTGCGCCACTGCTCATATTTGAAAACTTAATTTCAATGGCCTCGTTATTGATAGAGATGAAGCCAGTTGTAACGATCTATGGAGGAGCAATTGGAGTTGATCAGTAGTATTCATCGAGCTAAAACTAAACAAAAATAATTTTAATCGTTAAGAAGATAATTTACCTGATGGTGGACTCGTTCGATGATAAGCCACACTAAGGAAATCAAACGAGCCGCAGACTACACAATTTCTAGTGCTTGCAGCGCTAACGTATCTTGGCTATAGTCAGCCTCTTCTCTGAAGAACACATACGCTATTGTAGTCATATAAACAAAGTTTTCGGCATAGTATTCCAAAAGCTGAGTATCAAGCACTTTCCTGGCAGTAAGAAATGCGCGGATCAAACTTATATGGAAGTTACGCCATGACCTTTTCTTCGAGAGCAATCTTTCCCACGAAACTACCACCGCACAGTGGGACAAAATCCGGAAAAGCTGGTCAAAAATAGTAAATGTTATTAGAATTTGCTAAAACTTTCATCTTGGAGTAATGTTGACCTCCTAAGCTTAATTTTGTTATCAAATTTACTGTAGGTATGATAAATATGGAAAAATCTCAACGAAAATACAGAAAAACCTGAAAATCTGCGGTAATAATTAATGCTAAATTTCTTAATCTAAATAGAGAAGTTAAAACTTACCTAATCTCAATAATCAATCGAAAGTCTATAAAATAATTGAAAATAATGGACCCATGCCTATAAATTGACTTCTGTGGAAGTAGAAAATGGAGAGTCCTCATCCTCCAACTCGTCACTTTCCTCTTCTTCAAGAAGCAAAAGTTTCCGTACATCTATTGGCAATTCTTTCATTCTCTTTCTTTGTAGCTCATGCGAACTTGAGATCACGGAATCAGAAGTCAATAGTTATCTCCGGAAAAGGTCCTCATTGGCAGTCAACCTGGAATATTTTCTCGAGTGGTGTTCCCTGAATCGACGAATGTCCTTATCTCTCGCCTCCATTGCCTCTTCCGAAAGTTAGCCAATCGAAAGAATGGCTTCCTCTCCAATAGCAGCACTATACAACAAAGGATTCATGCACGGTGGGTGGCATGTAGAACCAATTATGCAGTTTTACATACAGTTTCGCGGTGCTATTGCAGAACTTTGTGAAAGCAGGGTAATTGATCGAAGGACCGCTAGATAAAACTTTCAGGATCACTGAAAACTGGGAAATTATTTCTTCGTCGATACCTGGTAAAAAAATTGTTCAGCCATAGCTTTACAGTGCCTGGTAAGATAATTATATCATATAAAACATTTACGTAACATTTCAAAATATTGCCGTGTTAGAAAGTACATTAAGCTGGCTCAAGAATCAATCACATGTATTTGTACTTAAATGATAACCTGTAACTACGGCAGACATTTTGGGATCTGCGAAAAAGCGCCTATTGGTATTTCCGTCATTTGAAGTCCCATAACCCGGTTTTGGAACGTCAACAATGAGTCTCATTTTACTTCGAAATGATTCCTGAAACATTTTCTACCTTTTCAGCATTAATGTCTTGCTTCCATTGCTTAATGTCGCCTTAAAGGATAAGTTAAAGCATACTTAACAAAATGAAGGAAGAATAAATGCCTAAGTTACTTAGGCCATTTTCATTTGGAAATATATTTGCCTTCCATTGCTTAATGTCTAAGCGGTGGGAAAGGTGAAGGAGGCATTCAAAGCAGCGAATATAACAACGCAGTGTAGACACTCCAAATGAATATTTTTCCTATCTAATGGCATTTCTGCAATCCAATCCTCAGATGATCCTGGAAGCGGTATGCGTCAGTAGCGCTGATAATTGCACTTTTCTACACTCACAGAAATTTCCTCAGGATATGCAGCAGTTTCTGCAATCCGCACTCGATCATAATGTGGGTAGAGCATGTGTCCATGTTTTCTTGATGTCTTTCGAAAGAGAAAATTCAGGTTTTTACTAATGTTGCCTGAAATAATCAATGAAAGGGCCTCATCAGGAGACATTTCACTTTGCTCTGTATCCCGTTTCCACCATCTACTTAAGACCCGTTTTGCTCTTGTTGGGTTAGTTGTAGTGACCTCCTTAATCAATTTCGCCTCATCTTCGTCACCTGTTTCTCGATGTTTCATCGATTTAACGAAAGATAGCTCAGAAGCAGAGACTGTAGCCCTTAGTCCCTCTGATTTTCTCCGCTTCGATCGCTGACTTGAACCTTCAAAATGTTTTGTTGTTAGGTCAAGGGAGAGTTCGCCAGGTGAGCCTGTTATAAACATTCATGTCTCTTGTGGTTATTGAAATTTTGAGCTACGCGTACGTAATGTTCCATTACTACTCACCAATATTGGAAGTAGACGGCAGGTATTTGTATACGGTTGATGGAAACAGATTGTCTAACTTAAGCCACTTTTCGTATTTTTCCGAAAAGGTTTCTCACACCGATTGCATTGATTCCATCTTAACAGATAGTGATGGAAGAAATTTTTCTGAATAACTATTTTTAAATTATCTTTGGCAGATTTATCTTCATTCAAATTGAATTTAGCTATCAGATATTCCAGAATATGTTGTTTCCTAAATTCCACAGACTCATCTTTCTTTTCCATGATTTTATCGTGCAATTCAAGGCGAGTTACTCTCCTACTCTCCATTCTGTTTTCTAAGCAGCTAAAGTCATGAAATTCTCAATTTATGGAGACGATCAAAGGATTCCGAAATAGGAATTAAATGATAACCACCCGAACGAAAGTACAAAATTTTTCATAATCGAAAAGCACAATAATTTGATTAAAAATATGCTTACCGAATAAATAAGGCCGAGCTCTCCTTGCCTGAATAATAAGGTGTAATTGGTTGAGCACTTTCCACTTTTAACAAAATAGCAGTGACTCCGTTTACAACACGAGACAAACTGAATATTTTTGCCTCTAGTTCCATATGTCCATGTGTGAACGTCTGTGTGGTTAAGGGATAAGCCAAGCTACCCTTAAGTTACTCGATAAGGAAAGCGAAGGTGTGAAGTGAGTACAGGCAGTCTCTATCCATCCCCTACTTCTCGACTAAGGATGGTCGGCTAGTTAAGGGTCAAGCCGAGATAAGAGAGCCTTAAAGAGAGCCCCCAGAGAGAAAAAAGGATAAAAGAATGAAAGATAAATATTGTCACACAATTCACGAAGTTTACTGCGTATTTTATGAATTATAACTCAAAAGAGGCGACTTCTGTCCTTTTACCTACCGCGCGCCGATGCGAAGGATTCGGGAGGCCGCGCTACCAAAAAGGATCCATAAACGACAAAGATGCAGATATATGCAAGAAATTCCTTTTGTTTCTCAATATACAAACATTATACGATATCCCTGCGCAAATATCTCACTGTCGATAAGTGTCGATGAAAAAGATTTTGTACGTTTTTATCAAAAATTAAGTGTATTTTGTACTCTTATGTTAATAATAATTTTAATTGTTTAAATATATTTTATAAATCTATAAAAATAGAGATATTTGTTCAAGTATAGATGCATTAATGCGCCATGTACTTTAAAATTCTTATCAATGTCCGTATAACTCTGCTTGTCGACATAAATTTCAAGCATCAACAGTCCTTTTTCACTAACTTTGACAGGCAAGTGTCGCTAAATGGCGGTATAAAAAAATCAAATAGAGGCTGATCTGATAGTCCTTATGAAGGACAACAATAGTATAACTAACAAAAAACTGTGAAAAAAAGTCGAAAAATTGATTTTTGGCCAGCTTTTTCGGATTTTTTCCCACTGTGCAGCGTATCCAAAGTTGCACGAGGCGCGCCGCGTTTTTTCAATTCGAATGTGTGCTGGGCGTATTTTATCATTTCTTCAATATAGAATTCTTGTTTTTTGTTCAATCGCAACATTAAATGAATCAGTGGGTGATTTATTGCTACGGAGGCGTTTTCCCAGTAAAACATGCACGAATCTGCGATAATTTCCGAAAAGTCTCCTATGCCCTTGTAATACACGACGATGTGGGCCATCTGAAAGTAAGCGGTAATATTACTATGGTTATCCTTCGCCATATCTTAATCAGAGACTGTCGATAACGCTTTCTCGAACGTGAGAGAATGAAATGCGATGTACAAACAACCAAAGGAATCAAAATTAAGTGAATCCAAAGGGTTGAAAGTATTTCTATCGCAATGTAATCCGCTGCGTCCGATGGCTTTTTTCAAATAAGTGGTGATGAGCGAAAAGCAAATAGTCAAGCCAATTGCGGCACCCAAGAAAGAATTTACACGACGATGTCCCATTTCATCTGTGGTTAAATAATCCATAATAACATTACAACTGGCCACCGGTTGATAAAATAGATTAATCAACCTTTCTATAATACAGTTCGTCAGTTACTGGACTCTGACCACTCCAAAGAGTGCGATTTGCCAAAGTTGTGTCATCCAATAACATCTATAATTTAGGCCTAACATCAGTATAATGATTTGGTGAGTTAGTTGCATAGATAGCAACAAATCGTGCATTAGCCATGAGAGGCGTGACAATATTGACACAACAGGATATTGTTTTAGGGAATTCATCTTTTTCATGAATACGCAGTATCTCTTATCTCGCTCAGAGATATGACGTAGATCTAGACGCTCCTATTTTAGAAATATAATTTATTTTAAGAACTGTGATTGATCGAATAAACGAAAAAAAACTAAAGAAAAGATAGGTTTCTTCCTCAAGATTCAGACATCGTTTGTTAGTAAAAATCAGCCGTATAAGGTTTCAAACCTAGCTAACTTGAAATATATGTCCTCAGATTTCCATCGCAAAAATCATGATCGTCGGAATATAAACAATTTGGAATAAGGTATTGGGAGGGTTGAAATCTTTTAATGATTTTATATAAAAATTATTTAGGGCAATCTTCATGTTTGTCTGCAAACGGCAACACATATAAGAAGTACGTTAACAGATATTTGGATAGCTTACGATAGCCATACTTCAATCACTCTGCTGAATCGACGGCAAACAACATCTAAATACTGCTTTGCCTAATCCGGGAAAAATGTTGCTTTAATATTGATTTCCGACATTATCTCTCCTTCATAAATGGATATTCTTAAATCATACATGCTCCCGTGAAGTCTTTCTTAACTTTAATAAATGTCCTCAACATTGATGAATGAAATAATGAGTTTTATCACATTTTTCAAATTTTCGTGTTCCTACAATAGGAAAAAATCTGATGTGGCCAGCACCTGACTTTCTCCATATGTAAGATGTAAATATTTATCTACGACCGTAATTTCGAACTCTATATTCCATCTAAACTTTGAAGATGAGTGATTAATTTATATATTATTATCTTTTACGTCACAGACATTATAAATAATGTTTTTCAGGATAGGTTCGATGAAAAACGATGAAGTGGCCTTTCGCCCCAGCGCCCAGAGCGCCCACAACGTACATAATCAGCAACTTCCGGTTTATCAGTATTTCACAAATAACTCCTACACAATCAGTGATACAAAAATATGTTTCATACAAAAGTCATAGTAAATAATATTATCCAAAACTTTTATAAGTAATACAATGTACGTATATATCATATTTATGGAGATATTTTGAAAACCGGAAATGAGCTTTAATGAATAAAGCTCGACTTCCGGTTGACCGATTTACTCCAAAAACTAATCAACTCTGACAGCACACACCACAGTACTATATATGAAGTTTGGTATTGATACAACTTATAGTTTTCACGTTAGAGCGCCCACTATCACACACACACACACACACACACACATACACACACAGACATCATTCCGAAAATGGTCAAAACGTGTTCTAGGGACCCCAAAACATGTATTTCCGTTGAAATCTCGAAGTCGAATTTTTTCATGAAAACAATACTTTCTCTATACTTCGTATATGGAGAAAGTAAAAAAATATAGGAGAGATACTCAGCGGGTTTGGGCCTCAAATTTATCAAAGAATATCGCAGTATAACTGTTCTTTGCTTGTAAATGCAAGTTAATGTATCTAAAAACACCATTAATGACGTAAAGTAAAACATGATATGCATACATATAAGGTATTTACAAAATCAATTTTATGTAACCGATGTAGGCCTTTCGGAGTTTGGTAGACAGAAGAAAGAATACCCAAAAGTGAATTTCAATCGATTGAATGAGTAATTAATGGAATTGATTCCGCTGAATATTCATGGTGGATCGAAATAAATCACAAGAGAGCAATCGAGGTATTTGGCAAAAGAAGTGACTTTTTCAAGAGATTGGGAAAAGTACTAAGTAAGCCGAGTGATGACGCAAAACTTGTTTTCGAGAAAGTCGAGTTTTAGAAACATTTTTTGAGAAACAGTTTTAGCATACGAATAATAAAATCAGCTCTTGCCAACAATGCGTTTCCGCTTAATAATAGTTGTAACAGCAATAAAACTACATCGGTGTACTTCGAATGAACCAATACATGGTGTAACTTCAAGTGTTCACCTTAGTTTGATACTAATTCAACAAGATTCAAGTGATGTTGTGAGTCCACAGACATTTTAATCATCAATTACGAAGATGTAAACTGTGGTATAGTTATAAACTGAATAATAGGAAGTTGCTGGTTCAACCGGAAACTATCTACCATATTGAAAGGATGATGAAACCGTAGAGAGATGGACGAGGTGATTCGCAATCAGGAAACATCCTCCCTAAAAACGCATAAGCCGAGAGATCACAGCACCACGAACAAAATATGTGAGCCAAAGGATACAAAATAAAGCCTGCCTCTTTTACACTATTTGAATCATTTGTGAATACGTGAGAAATGAGCCAAAAGAGGCATCCAAAGACTCGCGAGACTCAGTTTGTATCGTAAAACAAGTTACTCGGACCCAAAGGAAGAGTTTCGTTTTTCTCTTACACATTTTTATAGATCATCTTTTAGTTAAATTACAACGCTGGCCTGAAAGAGGTGTACAATTGCAAGCATGTGAATATGACAGCCTATCTTTAATATAACATTCGCTAAGGAGATGAACGTATCAATCTTGGTTATACTCGGGATTAAAAAAATAATCAGCAATTGTACTCATGTTTCACAATTTTTTATCAGGATATTTCAATAAATTTTCCAATACAGTTCATAATTATGTGACGTATCGGGGCAATCGTCTCATGAAAATCTGTAAAATATTAAGTAATTTCAGTATTGCAAACTTTAAGTTTGTCTTTTACGTCAATCATACATGAGCACCAGTTTGAGGTTGTTATTCGTTTTCCTGACCCGAAATCCTTTGTGGACATTTCCTGAACTTTAAAAGCTTATTTTTTGCGTCATTCTACTGCTTCCATATTATGCAGCTTATTCCCAGTACAAGTAACTAAAAAGTAGAGAGTCCTCGAAGGGCGGTTGAGTAAATACTAGTATTTCGGACGCATATTTGTCGCGTATCAACCTCTAGCGATAAACATACCTGATGTTGTATCTGCGAGAGGATGATAATGCAGTACACCGCAGACAACAAATTGAGAGCACACCACAAACAAGAACAGAAGACATAAGAAGGCCTCAATCCACTGGGAGATAAAAGATTCTTTATACCGAAATACGCTGCAAAAGTAACTTTGTAGACATTGGTAATAGTTAGCGCAACCAAATGTGGACCAGCAATCTTAAACGCTGCTTGGGCGTCATCGAGCTATGAATGCAGCACCGAATCCTTTTTCTCGTCAGAAATCCCTCAAATTGAATTGCCCGTCCATCGGAGTTGTATTCATCCAGCAAAGTCACTCACCGAGAATGTTCACTTACAACTGCATTTAAGCTCTTATGTAGTTTCAGTAGTTTAAGAAATGTGTGTGCAGTTACCTGATACCTGATATTGAGGTCACTTTGCCACCAAAACATGTCACTTAGCTGACTCAACGTATCTGATAAGTCCGATAAATCATTGATGTAAATTGCAACCGCGTAGAAGTAAATCGTATTGATCACTATGAAAAAATAATTGAACGATCTGGTCGAAGGTTTCAACTTTCCACTTTTTCTTTCTACTCAAAAGCTTCTCAATGTCTGCAGTGATGAGGACAGCCTCCTTGAAATAGCGACGGCGAAGAACAAAATACAGTGATGAAGATGAGCCAGTAAATATCAATAGTTTATGATGTAATCAGATCGTCTTCGCTTGATCCCCCCCGCAGCGAAAAAGTAGTAATTGCGCCACATACGGTCAAAGCAATCGCCGAGTCCAACGAAACGTACCTAAAACGTTGCTGCAGCTCGGTGGGGGGCGTACCTAGAGGTGCTACACCGAAAAGGAGCCCCCAATAGAGAAAAAGTTTACATTTAAAAATCGAATGATCGCATAATTCTCGCTCCCCACGCTCATTGCACCGTGTCCATTACATACAACTCAGAGAATTTGAATTCACAGATTTACTCCATACAATGCCTTAGAAAAGTAGCGAAGTCGCATGTATGTATGAAAACGTTATGCGATAAACTTTGGCTAAATTGTATCGTCGAATCTTTAATTTTTTTCAGAGATCCGCGAAAAAGATACCAAGACAATGTAAGTAATTAGATGCTGCACAACGACCATGCCACTAAGTCGAAACAGCATTCTACGGCACCTAAATTAATATAACGGAGGCAAATTTCAATTCCCCACCTTTTATAATCCAATGTTGTATTTCGTTTCAAAAAAATTTCAACATATTCTACAGGGTGGGCCATTTGCCTTTTTTTTAATTACGTCGTTAAAGACTATAAAGGAATAGAGGATAGTGAAATTGACGGAGGCCTTCATTTGTAATAGAACGCAGAGAATGAAAATAGGAAATAAACAGTCGGACCCAATTAAAGTAAATTCAAGGGTAGCGCAGGGTAGTGTACTGGGACGGTTATTCTTTTTAATATAGTTAACGACATGCCGAATGTAATATCATCTCGTGTACGATTATTTGCAGACGACTGTATAATTTACAGAGTGATAAAAGGAATAGGCGGTTGCAACGAGCTACAAAGTGATATTGTTAAATTAAATCATTGGGTCACCTCGAACAAATTGGATATAAATACAGAGAAATGTAGTCATTAGATTTAATAAGAACAAATTTCAGTATTCTTATAATATCGCTGGTAATGTTTTAGTGAAAGAAAATAAGGTAAAATACTTGGGTATTACTTTCAACAGAGATTTAAAAATACAAGTAAGTTCCTAAAAATATTCAGGAAGTATAAGTGAACAAAATGGTGAATGTGTCGGATGGACAGAGGGCAAGGGATGATTCAGTCAAGACGCAGATGAATATTAGGATTATGTATGATGCGTTGTCTTGTCCCTCCTATGTTTGGTGGTTCCCTCTTCCGGAAGAGTTGGAACTACACTATATACCATAGACCCATAGAGTAAGGATGGGGTAGAGTGCTGGACAGGCTGCGCAGTAGCCGAGCCGATGTTACAGCATTGAACCACGTGACTTTTCCGTTTTCTAGCGGCAATTCAAATGCGCTGTGGAGTTTCACCTTGAAGAATCGAGTTTTTAAGTAACTCTGAACTACGTAGTTAATGCGTATATTATTTTAATAGATAGTAGAGTTTTCACTTAAAGTTTTCTTATTATAAAAATCAACGTCGGGTATATATTTATCATTGTTTAAGAATATTTAGATACCTCTCGTCGAGTTCTTCGAAACGAGTATCGACTCATCAAGGTTTACTCGAGTAAAAATCAAGATAAATACAAAAAAACAAAATCTCAAATAAATTCCCAGTTATCGTTGAGTTTTTCGAACATATCCGGAGAAAATTACGTTTAAGTGGAATATTAAGATACTTCTCGTCGAGTTCTTCAAAAAGAGTATCATTTCGACTAGGTTTACTCGGATGAAAAGCAAGATCAAGCAAGAAAAGGAAGAGAGCAAAAAACTGAAAGTTTCGAATAAATTCCCAGTTTTCGTTGATTTTTTCGAACATTTCTGGAAAAAATGACGTTTAAGTGTTGTTATGTTTAAATTACACATATAGATAGAGTAACGTTTAAAACTAAGGCAAACTTGGGTTTAAGTGGTCGAATATCACAGTTAACATTTTCTTTCATATTTAAACAATGTGGAACATTCATGAATAATTTAATAGAAACGCATTCAATTTATTTCAACGAATGAAAGAACTAGATATTTAACTTCCTACATTCAAAAGTTACGAGTCTTCAAAACGAGACAGGTTCGTCGATTTTTGCGAATATTTGTAAATTGAATAAATTGGAAACTGTACCTTGATATGCCTCCGGTTGAATCAACTACTGGTATAGGTATAGCTCCAAATAAAGGAAATGATTTAGAATGGAATGAAATTACAGTGGGATTTTTCTGATAATATTTAATAATCACTTCTTTAACAAAGTTTTAGGAAACATCCTCCTGCCACATCACTGACAACTTCTCACATTTAGAATTCATTCTTATTTAAGCATCATTATTTAGATATAAATTATAAATTAATACATATTAAATTCTATGGTATTAGGCCGGACTTCGTGGAAAGCCATAATAAGAAAAAAATAAGGCACTTCGTAATTTCCACACTGTGTTATTTATTTAAAAACGACCGGTTTCGGCTAACGCCATCCTCAGGTTTCATTTCTTAGTAATACATATTTTAAAAACAATACAGCTATGTTTACAGAAGGTAAGTGTAAGGCAAATATTCAGAAAGTTTAATTTTACGCAACAGGCCATCTCTCCATCCGAGATCTTTTTCACAGATGCTTCTAAAACAAGACATGTAAAGGAGTCCATTTCTCTGCTACGTGATACTTCACATTACTACATGTTGTAATTGAATTTAAATTTATTTCAGTTGAAGTTCATTAGTTTATATTTCCTAGCATTGCATTGTAATTTACTTTTAAGAAGCCATACGTGCAATTTTGTAAGGTTAACTTGTAAGGTTAATGCGGTGTAATCTCCAAGGTTTCTAATTGCTTGACAAATATTACAATTGGCAGCAAATAAAGGGATGTTTGATATAAGAATGTTTGGCAAGTTATTTATGTAAATTAAAATAATTATATGCAAAATAACGTTTTGTAGGGTTCCAGGAAAGTTTTCCATTTTCCAGATTTTAGAGTGTTTAGAGGGCACAAAATCCTTTCTCCTCAAGCTGAGAATCCATAGTTTTCTCCTTTCATGATCTACTGGGAAGCTATAAAGTCAATATTAATAATTATAAATAACGAGAAAAGCCTGCGACACTTTAATATACTCGAGCGCTCCAATGAACTCGATTCAAGCAATAATATTGAATATGCACCGAAGAGAATAATATTCCTAAACGGAAAAACAAAATTTATCTTGTTATAATCATCGACAAACAAGAATAAACCGTAAAAACTGCTATATTCCATTTTTGTCACATGGAATACTCTTTAGTAATAGCCGCAATCGCCTATTTGCAAGCTACTTCATTACCTTATTACATAATCTGTAAATTGCAACTGAAAGTTAAATGATAAGAAAACAATTCTAAATAAGTATTAAAATCACCATAAACACAAAACTTACGAGTGATTTCTTTAACGTACTTTTCCTTGCAGTTCCATGCGCAGCATTTCAAAACCATGATTCCCAAGTCCTTTAATCTTTTACGGTTAATTTTCATCCAGATACCGAAAATAAATATTGAGTTACATTAGCCAGACTATAGAGCATCTAAATAAACTCGAATTCAGAACATCGGCTGTCCGTAAAAGACATAAATACTTAAAAAACCAACTTGAGTACACGAATTTCTCACTTAACTTACCGGCGAGATTTCCGAAAGCGGACCAAAGTCACGTGGTCTACTACGTTCAATCCTTTAACATGGGCAGAACGCAACACGCGCTCTACCCCATCCTTACTCTATGGTTTCTAGAGACTGGAGAACGTTGACTAGAGAACTAAAGATCCCTGACTTATGTGGAGTCACTTTTAAATTTATTTCTCATCAAAAATACGCATAGCTGATTCACATATCGATTAATGAATAAATAGACTACAAAGATTACTACCGACGATGACTCCTTATCTTTAAGCATAACTTGAGTAGATTTTTCAAACGCGAAAACAATGTTGCTGTGGCATAAGCGGATGCAATTAGGTCATTGTGTTTTCCCTTTCATTCCTTCCGTTTTGACTCTAGTTTCAACTTCCTTATTCATTTAGATTAGCTTACTTTCATTTTCTCCTAATTTGTTATCATAACTCATGCACATGAAGCACAGGAATATGGAGTCACCACAAGGTCGAGGCTTCCTCTAATTTAGATTACTTCCACTCTTAACATTTTTCAACTGTGATAGTCATTTGTTCGTGCCATTTTAACATTTAGTTCTTTTCACAAGTTCTAGGCCTTGTTCTTCATTAATAATCTCTGACACTAAAAACATCTCTACTTAAGTTTCGCGGGGCGGACAGCGCGGGACGGCGACGCGGGACTTCCTTGCACTCACCCTTCCCACACCCTACCCTCCTGCGCGCTCCCTCCTCACACCCTAACCCGGTGCCCACTCACCCCACGGTCGAACAATGCGCCCTTCCACCCACTTCCCTATTAACGGCAGGCACCTTTCCAACACCCTTATCCTGCGCCTTCCCTGCAATTTCCCTACCCGGAAATCTTACCCAGCGACGCCTTAAGGTAGGCGTCCACAGGCTCGCATCAAACGGATCGCTCTACGGTAGAGCGTCCACTACACAGCTATCGGATTTGCCGACGCGAAGGCTACTGGCAGTTGGATTTTCGCAGTTACCCGGAAGCTTTCCACCGACGATCTCCCATCACACCTTACCCGGAAACTTTTACCCAACGACCTCACAGAACGCTTTCCCCCGACGTCCACCCATCTCCCTACGGATTCCCCAGAGTAGACTTTTATTTATTTAACCTGGTTGGGGAAGTGGGAGGGAGGGTTCGAGGGGTTGGGAAGTGGGTGGGAGAGCACATGGTTAGAGCAAGGGCAGAGTGGGCGCCACTGGTAGGGTCTCTCCCTACGAAATCGCCCGAGTTGACTTTTATTTACTTAACCTAGCGCGGATGAGGCCTTACGGCCCAACACTCTTTTGTTTATTTATACATATATAAGTGCAAAATTAATAGAGATATAATTACATTACATAAAAGTGACACAAATTGATAAAATAGCATACTTCGATTATTGTAAGTATCGAATACATTGGCAATATATAAAATGTATACATAATAATAATAATAATATTCGTAGACAAATATTATCATTAAATATGGAGCAATCATATAATACATAAATAAGAACATAACATTAACAATAAATACTTATTTATCGTGCATCACTACAATTCAGATAGAATATTAAAAGTTAAAAATAGTTTAAATAACTATAAAGAGAAATAAGTGCACGGAATTTTTCAAAACGTGATTCCATAAATAGTTTAAAATAAAATCACATTATTGGGATGTGCACTTCACGGATCAACATCACTTCATAAGTCACTGTTTGCATTTCTCAAGGATTTTTTTATTTCCTTCTTTTCCGGTTTAAATTCATCCCGACGCAATCACTCGACGCCTTCCCTCCTCGAGGCCCCCAATGCAGTCCACTGAAGAAGACCTCTAACGCTGTTCCTCGAGGCAAATTAATTTAAACATATTTATTAAATATTTTCAATAATGCTGCATGCATTAAATCAAATTTTGGAATATTATTGTATGAAATCCGATTAAATTAATAGCACGCGTGCTTAAGCGAAACAAATAGGAGGTGTTTGCAGAGAAAGCTAATGACATTGGGTACACGAAAATGTAAACGATAGAGACTTCCATAACGAGCGAATATTTTATAACAAATTGATTTTTGTTAAACATCCTGAAACGAGGTTACGCCTTCTATTGTCTGTCTAGTATCCCACAATATATTAATTAAACCATGCGGTTAAAAATATAAGTAAATTTCCTTCACCAAAGTGATGAAAGAATCTAAGAGGGATATATTGCAATTTTAGTCATAATGTAGTCATTGAAGCTAGAGAAAACTCATTAAACATGGATATTAACGACTTAAGTCACCTTCATCCTTTCTGTGAAGTAGCATGTCTAAAAAGGAAATTGTTTAAAGCCGCAAATGTAATACGCTAAGCAGTTTAAACTGAGTTAAATTTAAGAAAGCATATCTATTTCAAAAGGACAGTGGAAGGAGTGATTGATTCCCTAAATAATACAGAATGATGAGTAAAGAGCACTATTGTTAATCATTAATGATTCCTATGTTAGCAATTCCTACTTGTGCATCGTAAAGTATAGAATAATTATCCAATGAAACGCACTTTCATTTCTATTCCTAATTACTCTGACTATGAGGCAATATCTAAGAATTTATAATACGATACTCGCATTAGCCAAGAAAATATGTGTGATTAATCTTACGCCATTGCTTCACTCTAGACATGTGAAACAATATCGAAAACAAACTTAAGTAAAGATGTTTACATTGCCAGGGAATGCTAACGAATGGAAGACCTTGAACTTGTGAAGAGAGCTGATGTTGAAAATGGCACGGACCAATGACTAAGGTTGAAAAATGTTGAGAGTTGAAGCTATTGAAATTTGGTCGTCCCTGCTTTTGATATGCCTCCATTCCACAAAAACCTGTTTTCGTGGAATTTTCTATAACTTAATTATAGAATATGAGGCAAAGGAATTCGAAATTATAAAGAAATTTTAATTGATATCCCAATTTTATCGTCTAAAGCAGTACTCTTATTGAATTTATCAAACATGCCCTGTTTAATAGCTGAACTGACCATTGATTCTCCTCATTCCACAATCGCCCAGCAATATTTACTTCAATATTGACCTCTTTCCTAAATATCATGTTTATCATAACAATAGTTTTCCCCTTAATTATATTCCACATACAATTATGCTTAAAATAAACATTTAACCAACCATTGCCAATGGCTTGATGGTTAATGACCAGTGATACAAGACCGTTAATATGAGCAACTGACTTATTTATCGAGACTGAAAATGCTAAATCTAAGATTGAATTACTACTCTTCAATAGGCCTTACGTTAAACCTTCATAGCTCCGTAAATTTGGCCTAAATTCTTTTAATAAACAAAGAATTAAGCTGAATAAAAAATAGAGTTCATCCTCAAGAGTGCGGTTTTTTCTAATCTTTTAATCTTACAATATTTTCAATCCTTAGAACAAAATTATAGCAACATCAAAAGCAAAGACAAAGTGCTTCACAGAAAAAGGAGATACAGAATCATATTTCTCATGCATTTTCGGTTTCGTATGTTCCTGCGAACTTTTCGAGGAACACTGAGAAATGATCGAACATGAAACCTAAGAGGTGTTCCATGCGATAAAACAATGTAAAATGTTACTGCCGTTTCAGCCGGAAACTGACACAATATTGCAAAAAGTATCGACAAGGTGATGTCGCTTGAGGTAACCGATTTTGACTAAATTTGGCAGATCGCATTGATTTGATAAAAAAATGAAAACTTCCACGCCGTTTTGTAATTAACGCAATTGTTTACGAAATATTGCAATGTTTAAAAATTGAAATTTAACACAAGTGCCTTTGCATTCGAAGCCATATCTCCGGTAATATAGAAGCTAAAAATACACAACATAGCTTAACTTAAAGGTCTTGTGTTAGAAAAGATAAGAAGAGGAAGTTTTTATAAAATGTAAGCAATTTAATAAAGTTTATAACAATTTTAAATTTTCAAATCGATTTTTGACGGTGTAGCTATGTCTTCTATGTTTTTCATTTTTTACATGTTGTACATACAACCCTCCTCTACAATTTAAAAAAAAATTTGGTGAGGGTAATATTTCATTTAAGAAAGAAAAAAAATTTTGAGTATAGGCGTGACGATCGCCGCGGCTCGGCGCCGAAGGCTCGGTAGTCTGCTTCCTCATATCTCAGCACGCTTATTCTTCCATTTGCTTTTCACAAATTTTAACTGTTAAACCAATATTACAAAAACTTGGGCACACAGAAAGCGGTCTGTCGCGACGGGCAGCGATCTCCGACCGAGGCGGTCTAGTTTTATTATACAGTGAAACCTGTGTTTAGCGGAATCTCTCGGGGCCATATTTTTTCCGGATAAGACAGTTTTAACCCAGGGTCTGACATTTCAAAAAACTCTTGAAAGGCATATCGCGCCCATAACATTCGTCGCCTAAAAGGCTGGTTTTACTAAAATTATACATAGACATATTTTCTATTAATATTCTTTATAGCCGAAATTATTATGGAATAATGAAAGAACAGTATCACATCGCGGTTAAATTTGTTTCTTTGAAGCAATTAACATAAAAATTTATTTATAAAATGCGCATATAATCCGTTATTTTGTCTGTTTTTCCTTTTTTTCCTATATAATGCATTTTTCTACGCTGCCGATAGCCTCATTTAAGATATTACATAAATCGGCGTTACTTTGGTTAAGACTAAATTCTGCTAATTCTTTTAAAGAAATCAACATTTCTCTGTAGGACTTTTTGTTTCCTCAGATATTACAGTTATATTTACTTCTTCGTCGGATTCACAGGGTTTGTCTTCCATTATAGTGTCTGTCATGGAGCCATCCTCATCGCTCGTCAGAAGATCGGTGATATGAATTGATAGAATTTGTTTTCTTTATCGGTCTCGGGGACCAGTGCTGACAGAAATTCAGCTTTAGCGAAATATTGTTGAGCAGTCAATTTTTTTTATCTTTTACTGCCAAATTAATCCAATTTATCCTACGCTGATATTTTTTATCACCTCCGGCACTGTATTCGCAGTATTTGTGGCAGCCAATTACGATCGTAACATGTAATTTCTATATTGTGCCTTCCGCGATCTAAGTACCTCTTCATCCATTGGCTGAGTGATGCTAGTTGTGTTTGCCGGTAACCAGGCTAGCTCCATATTCGAAAGGCGAATTTTAGGGTGGCAGGTTGCGTTATCGAGGAAAGGTATGACTTTCCTATCTTTCCTCTTCGTTTCGGTGTTGAAACTTTTCAGCCACTCTTCCATGATTGAAGCCATGTCCCATGCTTTTTTATTATTTCTCTATGTGATCGGTAGCTTCTCAATGGCAACGTTTCTGAAACATCGTTATCGAGCTGATTTCTGGATGACAGGATGCTTTAGGAGCTCCCCAGCCATATTGCCACAAATGAAAATGATGAAACGCTCCTTTGAGTGCTTCCTTTCTAAAGAATAAGCGAAAATGTAAGATAATTGTTTCCATTTATGCACTTATTTCAAGAAACAGTACTTGGAAAAGGAAAAACCCTAGCAGTTTCCTCCTTTAACACAAAATGTTTTAGACAGCAATGCCCTATAAAACATTCCGGTTTCGTCCCCGCTGTAAATAACACATGGTTAATAGTATTAATTTATTCTTGAACCTTGCCTTCCCAGTCCTCTACGGTTACCACATCTACGTCTTTCGAATTGCCGATACCTATGTTCCATATAACATTGTGCCTTGCTCTGAAGCTCTCCAGCCAACCAGTCCCGGCCTTAAAATCAAGTTTTCCTAAAGAAACTGCAAACTCTTATGCCTTTTCTTGCACCATTGGACCCGATAGAGGAATATTCCTCGATCTTGCTCGCAAAAACCAGTCCCAAACTAATTTGTTTAATTCTTCATATTCGCAGAGAGGAGTTTTCTTCTTTGAATGTAAATTTAGGCCCAAAAATAATAGACAGAAACGACAATTATTTTATGGTGTGTTGGTTTGCAAACTATTGTTGTTTGGGATATGAAGAAATACGTTTCTTAAGACCAACCTCTCTCAAACTCTTTCTTAATTTTCTCTTCCTTCTTGGACCGGCCGCGGTTAGCATGCCCGCATGTTAATGCTCCAACGCCAAGGTCGATGGTTTGAATCCCGGCTACCAGATTTTTCTGGTAAGGGAACGGTCATATGCGTTCGTATATTGTTACTGTTACTGTTAAAAAAAATAAAATAAAAAAATAATTGCATCATAAACTTACGCCTTTCCACACTTACACCACTCTTCTACCTGCTTTACGGAAAGCTTTTCGTTCAAAGCACTCGATCAATTCCAGTTCATTTTCAGCGTTAATACGTTGCGTGGCATTGCAGAAATCAATCAGCAGTTCCCCTAAGGTACTCTGGTGTGGTCTCACCCTGTCAGCAGCACGTAGGAAAATAATTCCGTCTTCTTCAGAGACGAGCAAGGCTACACAATAATGTTTATCCCTTTCCACTGTAAACTGTCCGAGATTTAATCCCCACTAATATAAGAGGCAAAATTTAAATGCCCACCTAGATATTAGCTAAAAATGATTCCTTTAATCTGCTATGTTTATAAAGAGCCATTTATCTGCAAATTGAGATGGATAAGGAATAACTTGGTTTGCAAAAGGAGTGGCCAAGAATCCTAATTGCATTTGTGTGTTGGTGTCTCGGCTCTCATAAACATAGGGACCAAGGAACCCTGGTCCATTTCGAAGCTCTTGAAATTATATTTACGACAGAACGCTCATGATTTAGGATAACATCTCCCATGGGAAAGCTTTGCATCTTCGTAGTCACCTCAAGTTATTTAGATCGAAATTGGAATTGCTTTTTGCAATTCCGCTTAGCCCAGGTTCACGTGGCCGGGAATCGATTCCGTTTCCGCGTTTGACAGTTTCCGTTCAACACTGGGTAACAAAGCATGTAAAACCCTATTACGACCGCCGGGACCAAAATGTTTTTCCGGATAAGACAGGTTTCCGTTTTACTCAGGTTCCGCTTAAGGCAGGTTTCACTGTACTTTGAAGAGTGAGCCGCTCTCTTTTCTGGAATGGCCATGATTCCTTTCCTGTTTGTGGTTCTCTGTAATGAGAAGAAAAATGATCCGTTGCAGAATCTATGGACCAAATCAAAAGAGAATCGATGGGACAAAGCCTTTCTTAACTGGTCAATAGAGAGAATATATATATATATATATATATATATATATATATATATATATATATATATATATATATATATATATATATATATATATATATATATATATATATACATTCAAGTACTTGAAGTCAATGATTGGTTGATAATTTAACGTAAGGCTTAAAGTTAATCATAGGACAGACTCACATTTCTCTTTCGACTTTTGCTGACTGGTCTTTGCTGTGTTCCTGTTTCCTGTGGGCCAGCAACATATTTAGTTATGGAGAGAATGAAAATTGCAACAGACTTAAGATAAATTTACACAAAAAAAGTCATAAAAGTATTACCAAAATATTCTCTTTCTCTTCCTTTTTCTAATATTCCCTTCCCTTTCATCATTCTTTCACATAAAAGTTGGTCTTCCAACTGTAAAAGAACATAATTCAACAATATCTATAATAAACAGTTCTGTTTAGTTGTTGCAAGAACTATTTTTGTTATTGATCTATCATTATTATCACTATTATGTGATTTTAACAATGAATTCATAATTCCTAGCAAAGAATTTCCCATTAACCCTGATTAATTGTTTTAACAATAATAATAATTTAACCATGGGAAGACTTTAGGAAGGCATATGACCCAATCATAGAAAATCACTGTTTAAAATCCTCAATGAATTTCGATTAGTCAATTTCTAAAAGATTAGATGACGCAAACATAAACAAACACCCACTCCAAAATTAAATTCAGCGGCAAAATTCCCAGATATTTTGACATTAAAACTGGAGCCAGAGAAGGAAGTCACTTTAACAGCACTCTGGAAAAAAGGAAATGGAAGGAATGTCTGAAGGAAAACCAACTCCATGATAGAATTAAACTAGGATATGAAAAAAATAACCTATCAATGGATTGCTAAGCTTTTGGATATGTGATTCTGTCAGATTCAACAGAAACTGCTATCTTGGAGATGGAAATCCTGAAAGAACAAGCAAAAAAACCCATTTATGAATACCTTGAGAAAAAAAATAACATGACTAACGTCAAAACAGCTCCAAAGAAGATGAAACCAAAATATGGTCAAATATATAAAACTAACAAATTTATGCACCCAGAAGAGATAATTGAAAAAAGCATTTCAGAAAAAAAGTTAATAAAGTGAATCTGACAAAGCATTCAACCAAAGAAGTCTACAAAGATAAATCGGTATTAATAAATGCAAAACTTAAACATTATACAGCAGTAATTAGTTGAGAAACACTATATGCTGCAGAATGTATGACCCTGAATACGAAAATGATTACAATATTAATAAATATATACTCGGGCTAGATAAAGGGGGGAGCAATACAAAAGTGCCACGGTAGAAAATTGTATACACATATTGAGAAAATTAGAGTCATAATAAGAAAAATAAGAATTTTATTCTTAAGACACCTTCAAAGAATGAAATCCGACAGACGTACATGAAGAATGTTTAACTACATCCAAAATTGAAAATGAACAAATTTAGCAAAATAAAAATGCAACAATTTCTATAAATTTATAGCAAAAGTGAAATACTCGATGGCTAAAACTAAGAAGAAAAAGAACTGCTGAAGATTAATTATTATTATTTAAAAGATGGTGTATAACAATAATATACCAAATTGGTTCCTCCTAGAGGAATAAAAAATTTCTAAAAGCTCATTAGACCATGATATTCACTATTCCTCCCATTTTATTCATGCCAGCCACTGTTGCTCTGTATTGGTGAAGTCCCCCTAAGCTCTCATGAACTTGTAAGGGGGTGCTTCACCAAAGCAACCGCTACAACAAGCACACACAACCATTCCCCTGATGGAAAAAATCCAATCAGCCGGGATTTGAAACTTGGTGTTTGAAGTGATACGTTAATGGAATGCTTTCCTCTCTGCCACCAAGACCGGTAAATGCGAAAATCCTGAGGAATTTCGTCTTGAGTCTGCTCAGCTAATATTTAATGTAATATGGGTTCCAAAATGATCTCATTTACTAGATTGAAGGTTTGTAATTATTTAAATAAATCTTTAGTCCAAAATATTATATAATAAATTAAATTTACACTCACATGTCTTATTCAGCATTATCTTCTTTTTTTCAAAGTTTTCTTGTATCAATATTGATTAATTGCTGATATGCATCGGATTTTTCTTCCATTTCGCTAGGTTTTCTGAAATATCCCAATTAATTAAAGTTACTTAGCTTAGTAATCACTTCCTTCAATTGCAGTAGCTATTTAAGCTCCTTTAACAGTATTTTGTGAGTAAAATTACGAAAATATTAACACCAATAAAATTCCAATTAATGTTTTAAATTATTTTACATCTAACTGATATACTGTTAGATATACTGATTAGATATACTGTTTATATTCTCTAAATAGCATGAAATGATTATCAAAGTTTTACTTTCAATACAGGTCCTGCTTCTTTGTTCCGCTTCTACGCCAAATGTTATATTTTCCCGCCTATCATTCAGGTAAATTTTTTATATCTATTAAATTGGAAGCGTCGATTGGTTGATAACAATGTATTAATTTTAACAATGATACTTTGTTTATTTAGGTGCTTTCCGAAATTAGGAATTTCTTCGAGATCGATAAAAAATTCGAAAGAAAAGGAGAAAATTTTTTAAACTATGATATTTTCATACAATTATTCTCATTTGAAACAAGTATAGAAACTCAAATGCTCAGTTCATGAGACCGCCAGTAGACGAACCATGGCGTTGATTGGTTTCTCATTAAGAGACTTTCCTCCTAGCGGGGTTCCCATGAAACATCAAAAATGGCGAAAAAGCAGACGAAAAACCTCGAAAATTTGTCATTTTCCGAGGGAATTTCCTCCAAAATCGCGTAACTTAGGAGTAAGTGTTTATCATATAATTATGCCGCACTCCTTTATCTTTGAGTTGGTGTATGAATGGTGTCTGTATCTTCCATAGTAAGGGAGATATTGAATTTCTCCCTGACGTTATTTGCTCCTGCAAATGCGCTGTTTGAAGTTTTATCTGTCGCGCGCTATTAATCGAGCAACATTGAGATATAATTGAAGAAGGATTAGATACTAAGCAAAAGATCTGCTTTTGGATACGACTGTTGGTATTGCCATTGGACTTCATTTTGTTGATTTGGAGGAAATTTTTCGGTAAAATTTTGGAAGAGGACAGTCAGGGTTTTATTTTTTCTAAACCATAGGTATTAGGAAGGTTTTCTTAGCATAGATATATAGCGCAATTCTTTATCTTCAATGCGGCGTAATATTTGTCTCTGAATGTCGGTAAAATTTCTTTTTCCAAAAAGTGTGAAAGTGAAATTTTACCGCTACTCTTAAGAACATAAAAGTAACAATTGCCAAAAAGGTATTAGATGTGTAAAATGTGGGGAAGAACATTTGGCCAATGACTGTAAAAGTATTATTGAAAAATGTGTAAATTATGATGAAGTTAATCTTAAACTTGGTCTTAATTTAGGTGTTAATCACAGTGTATTAAGTAAGAAATGTCCTGTCTATCAAAGGAAATGTGAAGTTATGAGGAAAAGGGTAGATTATGGGATTACATAGCAATTCAGGATGACAAAAGATAAAATAATTGAAGGGGTATTGATTATAAATGTTAATGGACTTTCCTTTCTCTATCTCCTTCTCCATGCCTAGCTGTCCAGATGGT
>CANPUZ010000311.1:0-66427 GCA_947579665.1 Sympetrum striolatum
GAAATTTCAATTTTTATCCTCTTTTTTTTCCTTAATTTTCCTTATTTTATCGAGATTTCATCTAAAAAAGCAAGAAAAACGAATAATTATAGCGAAATTTCAATTTTTTTCCTCTTTTTTTCCCTTAATTTTCCTTATTTTATCGAGATTTGACCGAAAAAGCAAGAAAAACGAATAATTTTAGCGAAATTTCTATTTTTATCCTCTTTTTTTCCCTTAATTTTCCTTATTTTATCGAGATTTGACCGAAAAAAGCAAGAAAAACGAATAATTATAGCGAACTTTTAATTTTTTTCCTCTTTTTTTCCCTTAATTTTCCTTATTTTATCGAGATTTGACCAAAAAAAGCAAGAAAAACGAATAATTTTAGCGAAATTTCAATTTTATTCCTCTTTTTTTCCTTCATTCTCCTCATTTAACGAGATTTGACCGAAAAAAGCAAGAAAAACGAATAATTTTAGCGAAATTTCAATTTTTTTCCTCTTTTTTTCCTTCATTCTCCTCATTTAACGAGATTTGACCGAAAAAAGCAAGAAAAACGAATAATTTTATCGAAATATCAATTTTTATCCTCTTTTTTTCCCTTAATTTTTCTTATTTTATCGATATTTGACCGAAAAAAGCAAGAAAAACGAATAATTTTAGCAAAATTTCAATTTTTTTCCTCTTTTTTTCCCTTTAATTTCCTTACATTATCGAGATATGACCGCAAAAAGCAAGAAAAACGAATAATTATAGCGAAATTTAATTTTTTTCCTCTTTTTTTCCCTTAATTTTCCTTATTTTAACGAGATTTGACCGAAAAAAGCAAGAAAAACGAATAATTTTAGCATAATTTCAATTTTTATCCTCTTTTTTCCTTCATTCTCCTCATTTAACGAGATTTGACCGAAAAAAGCAAGAAAAACGAATAATTTTAGCGAAATATCAATTTTTATCCTCTTTTTTCCCTTAATTTTCCTTATTTTATCGAGATTTCATCGAAAAAAGCAAGAAAAACGAATAATTATAGCAAAATTTCAATTTTTTTCCTCTTTTTTTCCCTTAATTTTCCTTATTTTATCGAGATTTGACCGAAAAAAGCAAGAAAAACGAATAATTTTAGCGAAATTTCAATTTTTTTCCTCTTTTTTTCCCTTAATTTTCCTTCTTTTATCGAGATTTGACCGAAAAAAGCAAGAAAAACGAATAATTTTAGCGAAATTTCAATTTTTATCCTCTTTTTTTCCCTTAATTTTCCTTATTTTATCGAGATTTGACCGAAAAAAGCAAGAAAAACGAATAATTTTAGCGAAATTTCAACCTTTTTCCTCTTTTTTTCCCTTAATTTTCCTTATTTTATCGAGATTTGACCGAAAAAAGCAAGAATAAGGAATAATTTTAGCGAAATTTCAACTTTTATCTTCTTTTTTTACCTTAATTTTCCTTATTTTATCGAGATTTGACCGAAAGAGCAAGAAAAACGAATAATTTTTGTGAAATTTCAATTTTTATCCTCTTTTTTTCCCTTAATTTTCCTTATTTTATCGAGATTTCATCTAAAAAAGCAAGAAAAACGAATAATTATAGCGAAATTTCAATTTTTTTCCTCTTTTTTTCCCTTAATTTTCCTTATTTTATCGAGATTTGACCGAAAAAAAGCAAGAAAAACGAATAATTTTAGCGAAATTTCTATTTTTATCCTCTTTTTTCCCTTAATTTTCCTTATTTTATCGAGATTTGACCGAAAAAAGCAAGAAAAACGAATAATTTTTGCGAACCTTTAATTTTTTTCCCCTTTTTTTCCCTTAATTTTCCTTATTTTATCGAGATTTGACCAAAAAAAGCAAGAAAAACGAATAATTTTAGCGAAATTTCAATTTTTTTCCTCTTTTTTTCCTTCATTCTCCTCATTTAACGAGATTTGACCGAAAAAAGCAAGAACAACGAATAATTTTATTTAACAATATATTTTTATCCTCTTTTTTTCCCTTAATTTTTCTTATTTTATCGATATTTGACCGAAAAAAGCAAGAAAAACGAATAATTTTAGCAAAATTTCAATTTTTTTCCTCTTTTTTTCCCTTAAATTTCCTTACTTTATCGAGATTTGACCGCAAAAAGCAAGAAAAACGAATAATTTTAGCGAAATTTTAATTTTTATCCTCTTTTTTTCCCTTAATTTTCCTTATTTTATCGAGATTTGACCGAAAAAAGCAAGAAAAACGAATAATTTTAGCGAAAATTCAATCTTTTTCCTCTTTTTTTCCCTTAATTTTCCTTATTTTATCGAGATTTGACCGAAAAAAGCAAGAAAAACGAATAATTATAGCAAAATTTCAATTTTTTTCCTCTTTTTTTCCCTTAATTTTCCTTATTTTATCGAGATTTGACCGAATAAAGCAAGAAAAACGAATAATTTTAGCGAAATTTCAATTTTTTTCCCTTAATTTTCCTTATTTTATCGAGATTTGACCGAAAAAAGCAAGAAAAACGAATAATTTTAGCGAAATTTCAATTTTTTTCCCTTAATTTTCCTTATTTTATCGAGATTTGACCGAAAAAAGCAAGAAAAACGAATAATTTTCGCGAAATTTCAAATTTTTTCCTCTTTTTTTCCCTAAATTTTCCTAATTTAATCGAGATTTGACCGAAAAGAGCAAGAAAAACGAATAATTTTAGCGAAATTTCTATTTTTACCTCTTTTTTTCCGTTAATTTTCCTTGTTTTATCGAGATTTGACCGAAAAAAGCAAGAAAAACAAATAATTTACGCGAAATTTCAAATTTTTTCCTCTTTTTTTTATCCTTAATTTTCCTTATTTTATCGAGATTTGACCGAAAATAGCAAGAAAAACGAATAATTTTATCATAATTTCTATTTTTTTACCTCTTTTTTTCCCTTAATTTTCGTTGTTTTATCGAGATTTGAGCGAAAAAAGCAAGAAAAACGAATAATTTTAGCGAAATTTCAATTTTTTTCCTCTTTTTTTCCCTTTATTTTCCTTATTTTATCGAGATTTGACCGAAAAAAGCAAGAAAAACGAATAATTTTAGCGAAATTTCAATTTTTTTCCTCTTTTTTTTCCCTTAATTTTCCTTATTTTATCGAGATTTCATCGAAAAAAGCAAGAAAAAACGAATAATTACAGCGAAATTTAAATTTTTTCCTCTTTTTTTCCCTTAATTTTCCTTACTTTATCGAGATTTGACCGAGAAAAGCAAGAAAAACGAATAATTTTAGCGAAATTTCAATTTTTTTCCTCTTTTCTTTCCTTAATTTTCCTTGTTTTATCGAGATTTGACCGAAAAAAGCAAGAAAAAACGAATAATTTTAGCGAAATTTCAATTTTTTTCCTCTTTTTTTCCGTTAATTTTCCTTATTTTATCGAGATTTGACCGAAAAAAGCAAGAAAAACGACTAATTTTAGCGAAATTTCAATTTTTATCCTCTTTTTTTCCCTTAATTTTCCTTATTTTATCGAGATTTGACCGATAAAAGCAAGACAAACGAATAATTTTCGCGAAATTTCAAATTTTTTCCTCTTTTTTTTCCCTTAATTTTCCTTATTTTATCGAGATTTGACCGGAAAAAGCAAGAAAAACGAATAATTTTAGCGAAATTTCTATTTTTTACCTCTTTTTTTCCCTTAATTTTCCTTGTTTAATCGAGATTTGACCGAAAAAAGCAAGAAAAACGAATAATTTTAGCGAAATATCAATTTTTATCCTCTTTTTTTCCCTTAATTTTCCTTATTTTATCGAGATATGACCGAAAAAAGCAAGAAAAACGAATAATTTTAGCGAAATTTCAATCTTTTTCCTCTTTTTTTTCCTTCATTCTTCTCATTTAACGAGATTTGACCGAAAAAAGCAAGAAAAACGAATAATATTAGCGAGATATCAATTTTTATCTTCTTTTTTCCTTAATTTTCCTTATTTTATCGAGATTTCATCGAAAAAAGCAAGAAAAACAAATAATTATAGCGAAATTTCAATTTTTTTCCTCTTTTCTTTCCATAATTTTCCTTATTTTATCGAGATTTGACCGAAAAAAGCAAGAAAAACGAATAATTATAGCGAAATTTCAATTTTTTTCCTCTTTTTTTCCTTGATTCTTCTCATTTAACGAGATTTGACCGAAAAAAAGCAAGAAAAACGAATGATTTTAGCGAAATATCAATTTTTATCCTCTTTTTTCCCTTAATTTTCCTTATTTTATCGAGATTTGACCGAAAAAAAGCAAGAAAAACGAATAATTTTAGCGAAATTTCAATTTTTATCCTCTTTTTTTCCCTTAATTTTCCTTATTTTATCGAGATTTGACCGAAAAAAGCAAGAAAAACGAATAATTTTCGCGAAATTTCAAATTTTTTCCTCTTTTTTTCCCTTAATTTTCCTTATTTTATCGAGATTTGACCGGAAAAAGCAAGAAAAACGAATAATTTTAGCGAAATTTCTATTTTTTACCTCTTTTTTTCACTTAATTTTCCTTGTTTAATCGAGATTTGACCGAAAAAAGCAAGAAAAACGAATAATTTTAGCGAAATTTCAATTTTTATCCTCTTTTTTTCCCTTAATTTTCCTTATTTTATCGAGATTTGACCAAAAAAAGCAAGAAAAAACGAATAATTTTAGCGAAATTTCAATCTTTTTCCTCTTTTTTTTCCTTCATTCTTCTCATTTAACGAGATTTGACCGAAAAAAAGCAAGAAAAACGAATAATATTAGCGAAATATCAATTTTTATCCTCTTTTTTTCCTTAATTTTCCTTATTTTATCGAGATTTCATCGAAAAAAGCAAGAAAAACAAATAATTATAGCGAAATTTCAATTTTTTTCCTCTTTTCTTTCCTTAATTTTCCTTATTTTATCGAGATTTGACCGAAAAAAGCAAGAAAAAACCAATAATTATAGCGAAATTTCAATTTTTTTTCCTCTTTTTTTCCTTCATTCTTCTCATTTAACGAGATTTGACCGAAAAAAAGCAAGAAAAACGAATGATTTTAGCGAAATATCAATTTTTATCCTCTTTTTTTCCCTTAATTTTCCTTATTTTATCGAGATTTCATTGAAAAATGCAAGAAAAACGAATAATTATAGCGAAATTTCAATTTTTTCCCTTAATTTTCCTTATTTTATCGAGATTTGACCAAAAAAAGCAAGAAAAACGAATAATTTTAGCGAAATTTCAATTTTTTTCCTCTTTTCTTTCCTTAATTTTCCTTTCGAGATTTGACCGAAAAAAGCAAGAAAAACGAATAATTATAGCAAAATTTCAATTTTTTTCCTCTTTTTTTTCCCTTAATTTTCCTTATTTTATCGAGATTTGACCGAAAAAAGCAAGAAAAACGAATAATTTTAGCGAAATTTCAATTTTTTTCCTCTTTTTTTCCCTTAATTTTCCTTCTTTTATCGAGATTTGACCGAAAAAAGCAAGAAAAACGAATAATTTTAGCGAAATTTCAATTTTTATCCTCTTTTTTTCCCTTAATTTTCCTTATTTTATCGAGATTTGACCGAAAAAAGCAAGAAAAACGAATAATTTTAGCGAAATTTAAACCTTTTTCCTCTTTTTTTCCCTTAATTTTCCTTATTTTATCGAGATTTGACCGAAAAAAGCAAGAAAAAGGAATAATTTTAGCGAAATTTCAATTTTTATCTTCTTTTTTTACCTTAATTTTCCTTATTTTATCGAGATTTGACCGAAAGAGCAAGAAAAACGAATAATTTTTGTGAAATTTCAATTTTTATCCTCTTTTTTTCCCTTAATTTTCCTTATTTTATCGAGATTTCATCTAAAAAAGCAAGAAAAACGAATAATTATAGCGAAATTTCAATTTTTTTCCTCTTTTTTTCCCTTAATTTTCCTTATTTTATCGAGATTTGACCGAAAAAAGCAAGAAAAACGAATAATTTTAGCGAAATTTCTATTTTTATCCTCTTTTTTCCCTTAATTTTCCTTATTTTATCGAGATTTGACCGAAAAAAGCAAGAAAAACGAATAATTTTTGCGAACCTTTAATTTTTTTCCCCTTTTTTTCCCTTAATTTTCCTTATTTTATCGAGATTTGACCAAAAAAAGCAAGAAAAACGAATAATTTTAGCGAAATTTCAATTTTTTTCCTCTTTTTTTCCCTTAAATTTCCTTACTTTATCGAGATTTGACCGCAAAAAGCAAGAAAAACGAATAATTTTAGCAAAATTTCAATTTTTTTCCTCTTTTTTTCCCTTAAATTTCCTTACTTTATCGAGATTTGACCGCAAAAAGCAAGAAAAACGAATAATTTTAGCGAAATTTCAATTTTTATCCTCTTTTTTTCCCTTAATTTTCCTTATTTTATCGAGATTTGACCGAAAAAAGCAAGAAAAACGAATAATTTTAGCGAAAATTCAATCTTTTTCCTCTTTTTTTCCCTTAATTTTCCTTATTTTATCGAGATTTGACCGAAAAAAGCAAGAAAAACGAATAATTATAGCAAAATTTCAATTTTTTTCCTCTTTTTTTCCTTTAATTTTCCTTATTTTATCGAGATTTGACCGAAAAAAGCAAGAAAAACGAATAATTTTAGCGAAATTTCAATTTTTTTCCCTTAATTTTCCTTATTTTATCGAGATTTGACCGAAAAAAGCAAGAAAAACGAATAATTTTAGCGAAATTTCAATTTTTATCCTCTTTTTTTCCCTTAATTTTCCTTATTTTATCGAGATTTGACCGAAAAAAGCAAGAAAAACGAATAATTTTCGCGAAATTTCAAATTTTTTCCTCTTTTTTTCCCTAAATTTTCCTAATTTAATCGAGATTTGACCGAAAAAAAGCAAGAAAAACGAATAATTTTAGCGAAATTTCTATTTTTACCTCTTTTTTTCCGTTAATTTTCCTTGTTTTATCGAGATTTGACCGAAAAAAGCAAGAAAAACAAATAATTTACGCGAAATTTCAAATTTTTTCCTCTTTTTTTTATCCTTAATTTTCCTTATTTTATCGAGATTTGACCGAAAATAGCAAGAAAAACGAATAATTTTATCATAATTTCTATTTTTTACCTCTTTTTTTCCCTTAATTTTCGTTGTTTTATCGAGATTTGAGCGAAAAAAGCAAGAAAAACGAATAATTTTAGCGAAATTTCAATTTTTTTCCTCTTTTTTTCCCTTTATTTTCCTTATTTTATCGAGATTTGACCGAAAAAAGCAAGAAAAACGAATAATTTTAGCGAAATTTCAATTTTTTTCCTCTTTTTTTCCCTTAATTTTCCTTATTTTATCGAGATTTCATCGAAAAAAGCAAGAAAAACGAATAATTACAGCGAAATTTAAATTTTTTCCTCTTTTTTTCCCTTAATTTTCCTTACTTTATCGAGATTTGACCGAGAAAAGCAAGAAAAACGAATAATTTTAGCGAAATTTCAATTTTTTTCCTCTTTTTTTCCGTTAATTTTCCTTATTTTATCGAGATTTGACCGAAAAAAGCAAGAAAAACGACTAATTTTAGCGAAATTTCAATTTTTATCCTCTTTTTTTCCCTTAATTTTCCTTATTTTATCGAGATTTGACCGATAAAAGCAAGAAAAACGAATAATTTTCGCGAAATTTCAATTTTTTTCCTCTTTTTTTCCGTTAATTTTCCTTATTTTATCGAGATTTGACCGAAAAAAGCAAGAAAAACGACTAATTTTAGCGAAATTTCAATTTTTATCCTCTTTTTTTCCCTTAATTTTCCTTATTTTATCGAGATTTGACCGATAAAAGCAAGAAAAACGAATAATTTTTGCGAAATTTCAAATTTTTTCCTCTTTTTTCCCTTAATTTTCCTTATTTTATCGAGATTTGACCGGAAAAAGCAAGAAAAACGAATAATTTTAGCGAAATTTCTATTTTTTACCTCTTTTTTTCCCTTAATTTTCCTTGTTTAATCGAGATTTGACCGAAAAAAGCAAGAAAAACGAATAATTTTAGCGAAATATCAATTTTTATCCTCTTTTTTTCCCTTAATTTTCCTTATTTTATCGAGATATGACCGAAAAAAGCAAGAAAAACGAATAATTTTAGCGAAATTTCAATCTTTTTCCTCTTTTTTTTCCTTCATTCTTCTCATTTAACGAGATTTGACCGAAAAAAGCAAGAAAAACGAATAATATTAGCGAGATATCAATTTTTATCTTCTTTTTTCCCTTAATTTTCCTTATTTTATCGAGATTTCATCGAAAAAAGCAAGAAAAACAAATAATTATAGCGAAATTTCAATTTTTTTCCTCTTTTCTTTCCTTAATTTTCCTTATTTTATCGAGATTTGACCGAAAAAAGCAAGAAAAACGAATAATTATAGCGAAATTTCAATTTTTTTCCTCTTTTTTTCCTTCATTCTTCTCATTTAACGAGATTTGACCGAAAAAAGCAAGAAAAACGAATGATTTTAGCGAAATATCAATTTTTATCCTCTTTTTTCCCTTAATTTTCCTTATTTTATCGAGATTTGACCGAAAAAAGCAAGAAAAACGAATAATTTTAGCGAAATTTCAATTTTTATCCTCTTTTTTTCCCTTAATTTTCCTTATTTTATCGAGATTTGACCGAAAAAAGCAAGAAAAACGAATAATTTTCGCGAAATTTCAAATTTTTTCCTCTTTTTTTCCCTTAATTTTCCTTATTTTATCGAGATTTGACCGGAAAAAGCAAGAAAAACGAATAATTTTAGCGAAATTTCTATTTTTTACCTCTTTTTTTCACTTAATTTTCCTTGTTTAATCGAGATTTGACCGAAAAAAGCAAGAAAAACGAATAATTTTAGCGAAATTTCAATTTTTATCCTCTTTTTTTCCCTTAATTTTCCTTATTTTATCGAGATTTGACCAAAAAAAGCAAGAAAAACGAATAATTTTAGCGAAATTTCAATCTTTTTCCTCTTTTTTTTCCTTCATTCTTCTCATTTAACGAGATTTGACCGAAAAAAGCAAGAAAAACGAATAATATTAGCGAAATATCAATTTTTATCCTCTTTTTTTCCTTAATTTTCCTTATTTTATCGAGATTTCATCGAAAAAAGCAAGAAAAACAAATAATTATAGCGAAATTTCAATTTTTTTCCTCTTTTCTTTCCTTAATTTTCCTTATTTTATCGAGATTTGACCGAAAAAAGCAAGAAAAACGAATAATTATAGCGAAATTTCAATTTTTTTCCTCTTTTTTTCCTTCATTCTTCTCATTTAACGAGATTTGACCGAAAAAAGCAAGAAAAACGAATGATTTTAGCGAAATATCAATTTTTATCCTCTTTTTTCCCTTAATTTTCCTTATTTTATCGAGATTTCATTGAAAAATGCAAGAAAAACGAATAATTATAGCGAAATTTCAATTTTTTCCCTTAATTTTCCTTATTTTATCGAGATTTGACCGAAAAAAGCAAGAAAAACGAATAATTTTAGCGAAATTTCAATTTTTTTCCTCTTTTCATTCCTTAATTTTCCTTATTTTATCGAGATTTGACCGAAAAAAGCAAGAAAAACGAATAATTTTAGCGAAATTTCAATTTTTCTCCTCTTTTTTTCCCTTAATTTTCCTTATTTTATCGAGATTTGACCGAAAAAAGCAAGAAAAACGAATAATTTTTGCGAAATTTCAATTTTTTTCCTCTTTTTTTCCCTTAATTTTCCTTATTTTATCGAGATTTGACCGGAAAAAGCAAGAAAAACGAATAATTTTAGCGAAATTTCTATTTTTTACCTCTTTTTTTCCCTTAATTTTCCTTGTTTAATCGAGATTTGACCGAAAAAAGCAAGAAAAACGAATAATTTTAGCGAAATATCAATTTTTATCCTCTTTTTTTCCCTTAATTTTCCTTATTTTATCGAGATATGACCGAAAAAAGCAAGAAAAACGAATAATTTTAGCGAAATTTCAATCTTTTTCCTCTTTTTTTTCCTTCATTCTTCTCATTTAACGAGATTTGACCGAAAAAAGCAAGAAAAACGAATAATATTAGCGAGATATCAATTTTTATCTTCTTTTTTCCCTTAATTTTCCTTATTTTATCGAGATTTCATCGAAAAAAGCAAGAAAAACAAATAATTATAGCGAAATTTCAATTTTTTCCTCTTTTCTTTCCTTAATTTTCCTTATTTTATCGAGATTTGACCGAAAAAAAGCAAGAAAAACGAATAATTATAGCGAAATTTCAATTTTTTTCCTCTTTTTTTCCTTCATTCTTCTCATTTAACGAGATTTGACCGAAAAAAGCAAGAAAAACGAATGATTTTAGCGAAATATCAATTTTTATCCTCTTTTTTCCCTTAATTTTCCTTATTTTATCGAGATTTGACCGAAAAAAGCAAGAAAAACGAATAATTTTAGCGAAATTTCAATTTTTATCCTCTTTTTTTCCCTTAATTTTCCTTATTTTATCGAGATTTGACCGAAAAAAGCAAGAAAAACGAATAATTTTCGCGAAATTTCAAATTTTTTCCTCTTTTTTTCCCTTAATTTTCCTTATTTTATCGAGATTTGACCGGAAAAAGCAAGAAAAACGAATAATTTTAGCGAAATTTCTATTTTTTACCTCTTTTTTTCACTTAATTTTCCTTGTTTAATCGAGATTTGACCGAAAAAAGCAAGAAAAACGAATAATTTTAGCGAAATTTCAATTTTTATCCTCTTTTTTTCCCTTAATTTTCCTTATTTTATCGAGATTTGACCAAAAAAAGCAAGAAAAACGAATAATTTTAGCGAAATTTCAATCTTTTTCCTCTTTTTTTTCCTTCATTCTTCTCATTTAACGAGATTTGACCGAAAAAAGCAAGAAAAACGAATAATATTAGCGAAATATCAATTTTTATCCTCTTTTTTTCCTTAATTTTCCTTATTTTATCGAGATTTCATCGAAAAAAGCAAGAAAAACAAATAATTATAGCGAAATTTCAATTTTTTTCCTCTTTTCTTTCCTTAATTTTCCTTATTTTATCGAGATTTGACCGAAAAAAGCAAGAAAAACGAATAATTATAGCGAAATTTCAATTTTTTTCCTCTTTTTTTCCTTCATTCTTCTCATTTAACGAGATTTGACCGAAAAAAGCAAGAAAAACGAATGATTTTAGCGAAATATCAATTTTTATCCTCTTTTTTCCCTTAATTTTCCTTATTTTATCGAGATTTCATTGAAAAATGCAAGAAAAACGAATAATTATAGCGAAATTTCAATTTTTTCCCTTAATTTTCCTTATTTTATCGAGATTTGACCGAAAAAAGCAAGAAAAACGAATAATTTTAGCGAAATTTCAGTTTTTCTCCTCTTTTTTTCCCTTAATTTTCCTTATTTTATCGAGATTTGACCGAAAAAAGCAAGAAAAACGAATAATTTTCGCGAAATTTCAAATTTTTTCCTCTTTTTTTCCCTTAGTTTTCCTTATTTTATCGAGATTTGACCGAAAAAAGCAAGAAAAACGAATAATTTTTGCGAAATTTCAATTTTTTTCCTCTTTTTTTCCCTTAATTTTCCTTATTTTATCGAGATTTGACCGAAAAAGGCAAGAAAAACGTATAATTTTAGCGAAATTTCAATTTTTTTCCTCTTTTTTTCCCTTTATTTTCCTTATTTTATCGAGATTTGACCGAAAAAAGCAAGAAAAACGAATAGTTTTAGCGAAATTTCAATTTTTTTCCTCTTTTTTTCCCTTAATTTTCCTTATTTTATCGAGATTTGACCGAAAAAAGCAAGAAAAACGAAAAATTATAGCAAAATTTCAATTTTTTTCCTCTTTTTTTCCTTCATTCTTCTCATTTAACGTGATTTGACCGAAAAAAGCAAGAAAAACGAATGATTTTAGCGAAATATCAATTTTTATCCTCTTTTTTCCCTTAATTTTCCTTATTTTATCGAGATTTGACCGAAAAAAGCAAGAAAAACGAATAATTTTCGCGAAATTTCAAATTTTTTCCTCTTTTTTTCCCTTAATTTTCCTTATTTTATCGAGATTTGACCGGAAAAAGCAAGAAAAACGAATAATTTTAGCGAAATTTCTATTTTTTACATCTTTTTTTCCCTTAATTTTCCTTGTTTAATCGAGATTTGACCGAAAAAAGCAAGAAAAACGAATAATTATAGCGAAATTTCAATTTTTTTCCTCTTTTTTTCCTTTATTCTTCTCATTTAACGAGATTTGACCGAAAAAAGCAAGAAAAACGAATGATTTTAGCGAAATATCAATTTTTATCCTCTTTTTTCCCTTAATTTTCCTTATTTTATCGAGATTTCATCGAAAAAAGCAAGAAAAACGAATAATTATAGCGAAATTTTAATTTTTTCCTCTTTTTTTCCCTTAATTTTCCTTACTTTATCGAGATTTGACATAAAAAAAGCAAGAAAAACGAATAATTTTAGCGAAATTTCAATTTTTTTCCTCTTTTCTTTCCTTAATTTTCCTTGTTTTATCGAGATTTGACCGAAAAAAGCAAGAAAAACGAATAATTTTAGCGAAATTTCAATTTTTTTCCTCTTTTTTTCCGTTAGTTTTCCTTATTTTATCGAGATTTGACCGAAAAAAGCAAGAAAAACGAATAATTTTAGCGAAATTTCAATTTTTATCCTCTTTTTTTCCCTTAATTTTCCTTATTTTATCGAGATTTGACCGAAAAAAGCAAGAAAAACGAATAATTATAGCGAAATTTCAATTTTTTTCCTCTTTTTTTCCTTCATTCTTCTCATTTAACGAGATTTGACCGAAAAAAGCAAGAAAAACGAATGATTTTAGCGAAATTTCAATTTTTATCCTCTTTTTTCCCTTAATTTTCCTTATTTTATCGAGATTTGACCGAAAAAAGCAAGAAAAACGAATAATTTTAGCGAAATTTCAATTTTTATCCTCTTTTTTTCCCTTAATTTTCCTTATTTTATCGAGATTTGACCGAAAAAAGCAAGAAAAACGAATAATTTTCGCGAAATTTCAAATTTTTTCCTCTTTTTTTCCCTTAATTTTCCTTATTTTATCGAGATTTGACCGGAAAAAGCAAGAAAAACGAATAATTTTAGCGAAATTTCTATTTTTTACCTCTTTTTTTCCCTTAATTTTCCTTGTTTAATCGAGATTTGACCGAAAAAAGCAAGAAAAACGAATAATTTTAGCGAAATTTCAATTTTTATCCTCTTTTTTTCCCTTAATTTTCCTTATTTTATCGAGATTTGACCAAAAAAAGCAAGAAAAACGAATAATTTTAGCGAAATTTCAATCTTTTTCTCTTTTTTTTCCTTCATTCTTCTCATTTAACGAGATTTGACCGAAAAAAGCAAGAAAAACGAATAATATTAGCGAAATATCAATTTTTATCCTCTTTTTTTCCTTAATTTTCCTTATTTTATCGAGATTTCATCGAAAAAAGCAAGAAAAACAAATAATTATAGCGAAATTTCAATTTTTTTCCTCTTTTCTTTCCTTAATTTTCCTTATTTTATCGAGATTTGACCGAAAAAAGCAAGAAAAACGAATAATTATAGCGAAATTTCAATTTTTTTCCTCTTTTTTTCCTTCATTCTTCTCATTTAACGAGATTTGACCGAAAAAAGCAAGAAAAACGAATGATTTTAGCGAAATATCAATTTTTATCCTCTTTTTTCCCTTAATTTTCCTTATTTTATCGAGATTTCATTGATAAATGCAAGAAAAACGAATAATTATAGCGAAATTTCAATTTTTTCCCTTAATTTTCCTTATTTTATCGAGATTTGACCGAAAAAAGCAAGAAAAACGAATAATTTTAGCGAAATTTCAATTTTTTTCCTCTTTTCTTTCCTTAATTTTCCTTATTTTATCGAGATTTGACCGAAAAAAGCAAGAAAAACGAATAATTTTAGCGAAATTTCAATTCTTCTCCTCTTTTTTTCCCTTAATTTTCCTTATTTTATCGAGATTTGACCGAAAAAAGCAAGAAAAACGAATAATTTTCGCGAAATTTCAAATTTTTTCCTCTTTTTTTCCCTTTATTTTCCTTATTTTATCGAGATTTGACCGAAAAAAGCAAGAAAAACGAATAATTTTTGCGAAATTTCAATTTTTATCCTCTTTTTTTCCCTTAATTTTCCTTATTTTATCGAGATTTGACCAAAAAAAGCAAGAAAAACGAATAATTTTAGCGAAATTTCAATCTTTTTCTCTTTTTTTTCCTTCATTCTTCTCATTTAACGAGATTTGACCGAAAAAAGCAAGAAAAACGAATAATATTAGCGAAATATCAATTTTTATCCTCTTTTTTTCCTTAATTTTCCTTATTTTATCGAGATTTCATCGAAAAAAGCAAGAAAAACAAATAATTATAGCGAAATTTCAATTTTTTTCCTCTTTTCTTTCCTTAATTTTCCTTATTTTATCGAGATTTGACCGAAAAAAGCAAGAAAAACGAATAATTATAGCGAAATTTCAATTTTTTTCCTCTTTTTTTCCTTCATTCTTCTCATTTAACGAGATTTGACCGAAAAAAGCAAGAAAAACGAATGATTTTAGCGAAATATCAATTTTTATCCTCTTTTTTCCCTTAATTTTCCTTATTTTATCGAGATTTCATTGATAAATGCAAGAAAAACGAATAATTATAGCGAAATTTCAATTTTTTCCCTTAATTTTCCTTATTTTATCGAGATTTGACCGAAAAAAGCAAGAAAAACGAATAATTTTAGCGAAATTTCAATTTTTTTCCTCTTTTCTTTCCTTAATTTTCCTTATTTTATCGAGATTTGACCGAAAAAAGCAAGAAAAACGAATAATTTTAGCGAAATTTCCATTTTTCTCCTCTTTTTTTCCCTTAATTTTCCTTATTTTATCGAGATTTGACCGAAAAAAGCAAGAAAAACGAATAATTTTCGCGAAATTTCAAATTTTTTCCTCTTTTTTTCCCTTAATTTTCCTTATTTTATCGAGATTTGACCGAAAAAAGCAAGAAAAACGAATAATTTTTGCGAAATTTCAATTTTTTTCCTCTTTTTTTCCCTTAATTTTCCTTATTTTATCGAGATTTGACCGAAAAAGGCAAGAAAAACGTATAATTTTAGCGAAATTTCAATTTTTTTCCTCTTTTTTTCCCTTTATTTTCCTTATTTTATCGAGATTTGACCGAAAAAAGCAAGAAAAACGAATAGTTTTAGCGAAATTTCAATTTTTTTCCTCTTTTTTTCCCTTAATTTTCCTTATTTTATCGAGATTTGACCGAAAAAAGCAAGAAAAACGAAAAATTATAGCAAAATTTCAATTTTTTTCCTCTTTTTTTCCTTCATTCTTCTCATTTAACGAGATTTGACCGAAAAAAGCAAGAAAAACGAATGATTTTAGCGAAATATCAATTTTTATCCTCTTTTTTCCCTTAATTTTCCTTATTTTATCGAGATTTGACCGAAAAAAGCAAGAAAAACGAATAATTTTCGCGAAATTTCAAATTTTTTCCTCTTTTTTTCCCTTAATTTTCCTTATTTTATCGAGATTTGACCGGAAAAAGCAAGAAAAACGAATAATTTTAGCGAAATTTCTATTTTTTACATCTTTTTTTCCCTTAATTTTCCTTGTTTAATCGAGATTTGACCGAAAAAAGCAAGAAAAACGAATAATTATAGCGAAATTTCAATTTTTTTCCTCTTTTTTTCCTTTATTCTTCTCATTTAACGAGATTTGATCGAAAAAAGCAAGAAAAACGAATGATTTTAGCGAAATATCAATTTTTATCCTCTTTTTTCCCTTAATTTTCCTTATTTTATCGAGATTTCATCGAAAAAAGCAAGAAAAACGAATAATTATAGCGAAATTTTAATTTTTTCCTCTTTTTTTCCCTTAATTTTCCTTACTTTATCGAGATTTGACCGAAAAAAGCAAGAAAAACGAATAATTTTAGCGAAATTTCAATTTTTTTCCTCTTTTCTTTCCTTAATTTTCCTTGTTTTATCGAGATTTGACCGAAAAAAGCAAGAAAAACGAATAATTTTAGCGAAATTTCAATTTTTTTCCTCTTTTTTTCCGTTAGTTTTCCTTATTTTATCGAGATTTGACCGAAAAAAGCAAGAAAAACGAATAATTTTAGCGAAATTTCAATTTTTATCCTCTTTTTTTCCCTTAATTTTCCTTATTTTATCGAGATTTGACCGAAAAAAGCAAGAAAAACGAATAATTTTCGCGAAATTTCAAATTTTTTCCTCTTTTTTTCCCTTAATTTTCCTTATTTTATCGAGATTTGACCGGAAAAAGCAAGAAAAACGAATAATTTTAGCGAAATATCAATTTTTATCCTCTTTTTTTCCCTTAATTTTCCTTATTTTATCGAGATATGACCGAAAAAAGCAAGAAAAACGAATAAATTTAGCGAAATTTCAATCTTTTTCCTCTTTTTTTTCCTTCATTCTTCTCATTTAACGAGATTTGACCGAAAAAAGCAAGAAAAACGAATAATATTAGCGAGATATCAATTTTTATCTTCTTTTTTCCCTTAATTTTCCTTATTTTATCGAGATTTCATCGAAAAAAGCAAGAAAAACAAATAATTATAGCGAAATTTCAATTTTTTTCCTCTTTTCTTTCCTTAATTTTCCTTATTTTATCGAGATTTGACCGAAAAAAGCAAGAAAAACGAATAATTATAGCGAAATTTCAATTTTTTTCCTCTTTTTTTCCTTCATTCTTCTCATTTAACGAGATTTGACCGAAAAAATCAAGAAAAACGAATGATTTTAGCGAAATTTCAATTTTTATCCTCTTTTTTCCCTTAATTTTCCTTATTTTATCGAGATTTGACCGAAAAAAGCAAGAAAAACGAATAATTTTAGCGAAATTTCAATTTTTATCCTCTTTTTTTCCCTTAATTTTCCTTATTTTATCGAGATTTGACCGAAAAAAGCAAGAAAAACGAATAATTTTCGCGAAATTTCAAATTTTTTCCTCTTTTTTTCCCTTAATTTTCCTTATTTTATCGAGATTTGACCGGAAAAAGCAAGAAAAACGAATAATTTTAGCGAAATTTCTATTTTTTACCTCTTTTTTTCCCTTAATTTTCCTTGTTTAATCGAGATTTGACCGAAAAAAAGCAAGAAAAACGAATAATTTTAGCGAAATTTCAATTTTTATCCTCTTTTTTTCCCTTAATTTTCCTTATTTTATCGAGATTTGACCAAAAAAAGCAAGAAAAACGAATAATTTTAGCAAATTTCAATCTTTTTCTCTTTTTTTTCCTTCATTCTTCTCATTTAACGAGATTTGACCGAAAAAAGCAAGAAAAACGAATAATATTAGCGAAATATCAATTTTTATCCTCTTTTTTTCCTTAATTTTCCTTATTTTATCGAGATTTCATCGAAAAAAGCAAGAAAAACAAATAATTATAGCGAAATTTCAATTTTTTTCCTCTTTTCTTTCCTTAATTTTCCTTATTTTATCGAGATTTGACCGAAAAAAGCAAGAAAAACGTATAATTATAGCGAAATTTCAATTTTTTTCCTCTTTTTTTCCTTCATTCTTCTCATTTAACGAGATTTGACCGAAAAAAGCAAGAAAAACGAATGATTTTAGCGAAATATCAATTTTTATCCTCTTTTTTCCCTTAATTTTCCTTATTTTATCGAGATTTCATTGAAAAATGCAAGAAAAACGAATAATTATAGCGAAATTTCAATTTTTTCCCTTAATTTTCCTTATTTTATCGAGATTTGACCGAAAAAAGCAAGAAAAACGAATAATTTTAGCGAAATTTCAATTTTTTTCCTCTTTTCCTTCCTTAATTTTCCTTATTTTATCGAGATTTGACCGAAAAAAGCAAGAAAAACGAATAATTTTCGCGAAATTTCAAATTTTTTCCTCTTTTTTTCCCTTAATTTTCCTTATTTTATCGAGATTTGACCGAAAAAAGCAAGAAAAACGAATAATTTTTGCGAAATTTCAATTTTTTTCCTCTTTTTTTCCCTTAATTTTCCTTATTTTATCGAGATTTGACCGAAAAAGGCAAGAAAAACGTATAATTTTAGCGAAATTTCAATTTTTTTCCTCTTTTTTTCCCTTTATTTTCCTTATTTTATCGAGATTTGACCGAAAAAAGCAAGAAAAACGAATAGTTTTAGCGAAATTTCAATTTTTTTCCTCTTTTTTTCCCTTAATTTTCCTTATTTTATCGAGATTTGACCGAAAAAAGCAAGAAAAACGAAAAATTATAGCAAAATTTCAATTTTTTTCCTCTTTTTTTCCTTCATTCTTCTCATTTAACGAGATTTGACCGAAAAAAGCAAGAAAAACGAATGATTTTAGCGAAATATCAATTTTTATCCTCTTTTTTCCCTTAATTTTCCTTATTTTATCGAGATTTGACCGAAAAAAGCAAGAAAAACGAATAATTTTCGCGAAATTTCAAATTTTTTCCTCTTTTTTTCCCTTAATTTTCCTTATTTTATCGAGATTTGACCGGAAAAAGCAAGAAAAACGAATAATTTTAGCGAAATTTCTATTTTTTACATCTTTTTTTCCCTTAATTTTCCTTGTTTAATCGAGATTTGACCGAAAAAAGCAAGAAAAACGAATAATTATAGCGAAATTTCAATTTTTTTCCTCTTTTTTTCCTTTATTCTTCTCATTTAACGAGATTTGATCGAAAAAAGCAAGAAAAACGAATGATTTTAGCGAAATATCAATTTTTATCCTCTTTTTTCCCTTAATTTTCCTTATTTTATCGAGATTTCATCGAAAAAAGCAAGAAAAACGAATAATTATAGCGAAATTTTAATTTTTTCCTCTTTTTTTCCCTTAATTTTCCTTACTTTATCGAGATTTGACCGAAAAAAGCAAGAAAAACGAATAATTTTAGCGAAATTTCAATTTTTTTCCTCTTTTCTTTCCTTAATTTTCCTTGTTTTATCGAGATTTGACCGAAAAAAGCAAGAAAAACGAATAATTTTAGCGAAATTTCAATTTTTTTCCTCTTTTTTTCCGTTAGTTTTCCTTATTTTATCGAGATTTGACCGAAAAAAGCAAGAAAAACGAATAATTTTAGCGAAATTTCAATTTTTATCCTCTTTTTTTCCCTTAATTTTCCTTATTTTATCGAGATTTGACCGAAAAAAGCAAGAAAAACGAATAATTTTCGCGAAATTTCAAATTTTTTCCTCTTTTTTTCCCTTAATTTTCCTTATTTTATCGAGATTTGACCGGAAAAAGCAAGAAAAACGAATAATTTTAGCGAAATATCAATTTTTATCCTCTTTTTTTCCCTTAATTTTCCTTATTTTATCGAGATATGACCGAAAAAAGCAAGAAAAACGAATAAATTTAGCGAAATTTCAATCTTTTTCCTCTTTTTTTTCCTTCATTCTTCTCATTTAACGAGATTTGACCGAAAAAAGCAAGAAAAACGAATAATATTAGCGAGATATCAATTTTTATCTTCTTTTTTCCCTTAATTTTCCTTATTTTATCGAGATTTCATCGAAAAAAGCAAGAAAAACAAATAATTATAGCGAAATTTCAATTTTTTTCCTCTTTTCTTTCCTTAATTTTCCTTATTTTATCGAGATTTGACCGAAAAAAGCAAGAAAAACGAATAATTATAGCGAAATTTCAATTTTTTTCCTCTTTTTTTCCTTCATTCTTCTCATTTAACGAGATTTGACCGAAAAAATCAAGAAAAACGAATGATTTTAGCGAAATTTCAATTTTTATCCTCTTTTTTCCCTTAATTTTCCTTATTTTATCGAGATTTGACCGAAAAAAGCAAGAAAAACGAATAATTTTAGCGAAATTTCAATTTTTATCCTCTTTTTTTCCCTTAATTTTCCTTATTTTATCGAGATTTGACCGAAAAAAGCAAGAAAAACGAATAATTTTCGCGAAATTTCAAATTTTTTCCTCTTTTTTTCCCTTAATTTTCCTTATTTTATCGAGATTTGACCGGAAAAAGCAAGAAAAACGAATAATTTTAGCGAAATTTCTATTTTTTACCTCTTTTTTTCCCTTAATTTTCCTTGTTTAATCGAGATTTGACCGAAAAAAGCAAGAAAAACGAATAATTTTAGCGAAATTTCAATTTTTATCCTCTTTTTTTCCCTTAATTTTCCTTATTTTATCGAGATTTGACCAAAAAAAGCAAGAAAAACGAATAATTTTAGCAAATTTCAATCTTTTTCTCTTTTTTTTCCTTCATTCTTCTCATTTAACGAGATTTGACCGAAAAAAGCAAGAAAAACGAATAATATTAGCGAAATATCAATTTTTATCCTCTTTTTTTCCTTAATTTTCCTTATTTTATCGAGATTTCATCGAAAAAAGCAAGAAAAACAAATAATTATAGCGAAATTTCAATTTTTTTCCTCTTTTCTTTCCTTAATTTTCCTTATTTTATCGAGATTTGACCGAAAAAAGCAAGAAAAACGTATAATTATAGCGAAATTTCAATTTTTTTCCTCTTTTTTTCCTTCATTCTTCTCATTTAACGAGATTTGACCGAAAAAAGCAAGAAAAACGAATGATTTTAGCGAAATATCAATTTTTATCCTCTTTTTTCCCTTAATTTTCCTTATTTTATCGAGATTTCATTGAAAAATGCAAGAAAAACGAATAATTATAGCGAAATTTCAATTTTTTCCCTTAATTTTCCTTATTTTATCGAGATTTGACCGAAAAAAGCAAGAAAAACGAATAATTTTAGCGAAATTTCAATTTTTTTCCTCTTTTCCTTCCTTAATTTTCCTTATTTTATCGAGATTTGACCGAAAAAAGCAAGAAAAACGAATAATTTTCGCGAAATTTCAAATTTTTTCCTCTTTTTTTCCCTTAATTTTCCTTATTTTATCGAGATTTGACCGAAAAAAGCAAGAAAAACGAATAATTTTTGCGAAATTTCAATTTTTTTCCTCTTTTTTTCCCTTAATTTTCCTTATTTTATCGAGATTTGACCGAAAAAGGCAAGAAAAACGTATAATTTTAGCGAAATTTCAATTTTTTTCCTCTTTTTTTCCCTTTATTTTCCTTATTTTATCGAGATTTGACCGAAAAAAGCAAGAAAAACGAATAGTTTTAGCGAAATTTCAATTTTTTTCCTCTTTTTTTCCCTTAATTTTCCTTATTTTATCGAGATTTGACCGAAAAAAGCAAGAAAAACGAAAAATTATAGCAAAATTTCAATTTTTTTCCTCTTTTTTTCCTTCATTCTTCTCATTTAACGAGATTTGACCGAAAAAAGCAAGAAAAACGAATGATTTTAGCGAAATATCAATTTTTATCCTCTTTTTTCCCTTAATTTTCCTTATTTTATCGAGATTTGACGGAAAAAAGCAAGAAAAACGAATAATTTTCGCGAAATTTCAAATTTTTTCCTCTTTTTTTCCCTTAATTTTCCTTATTTTATCGAGATTTGACCGGAAAAAGCAAGAAAAACGAATAATTTTAGCGAAATTTCTATTTTTTACATCTTTTTTTCCCTTAATTTTCCTTGTTTAATCGAGATTTGACCGAAAAAAGCAAGAAAAACGAATAATTATAGCGAAATTTCAATTTTTTTCCTCTTTTTTTCCTTTATTCTTCTCATTTAACGAGATTTGATCGAAAAAAGCAAGAAAAACGAATGATTTTAGCGAAATATCAATTTTTATCCTCTTTTTTCCCTTAATTTTCCTTATTTTATCGAGATTTCATCGAAAAAAGCAAGAAAAACGAATGATTTTAGCGAAATTTCAATTTTTTTCCTCTTTTCTTTCCTTAATTTTCCTTGTTTTATCGAGATTTGACCGAAAAAAGCAAGAAAAACGAATAATTTTAGCGAAATTTCAATTTTTTTCCTCTTTTTTTCCGTTAGTTTTCCTTATTTTATCGAGATTTGACCGAAAAAAGCAAGAAAAACGAATAATTTTAGCGAAATTTCAATTTTTATCCTCTTTTTTTCCCTTAATTTTCCTTATTTTATCGAGATTTGACCGAAAAAAGCAAGAAAAACGAATAATTTTCGCGAAATTTCAAATTTTTTCCTCTTTTTTTCCCTTAATTTTCCTTATTTTATCGAGATTTGACCGGAAAAAGCAAGAAAAACGAATAATTTTAGCGAAATATCAATTTTTATCCTCTTTTTTTCCCTTAATTTTCCTTATTTTATCGAGATATGACCGAAAAAAGCAAGAAAAACGAATAAATTTAGCGAAATTTCAATCTTTTTCCTCTTTTTTTTCCTTCATTCTTCTCATTTAACGAGATTTGACCGAAAAAAGCAAGAAAAACGAATAATATTAGCGAGATATCAATTTTTATCTTCTTTTTTCCCTTAATTTTCCTTATTTTATCGAGATTTCATCAAAAAAAGCAAGAAAAACAAATAATTATAGCGAAATTTCAATTTTTTTCCTCTTTTCTTTCCTTAATTTTCCTTATTTTATCGAGATTTGACCGAAAAAAGCAAGAAAAACGAATAATTATAGCGAAATTTCAATTTTTTTCCTCTTTTTTTCCTTCATTCTTCTCATTTAACGAGATTTGACCGAAAAAATCAAGAAAAACGAATGATTTTAGCGAAATTTCAATTTTTATCCTCTTTTTTCCCTTAATTTTCCTTATTTTATCGAGATTTGACCGAAAAAAGCAAGAAAAACGAATAATTTTAGCGAAATTTCAATTTTTATCCTCTTTTTTTCCCTTAATTTTCCTTATTTTATCGAGATTTGACCGAAAAAAGCAAGAAAAACGAATAATTTTCGCGAAATTTCAAATTTTTTCCTCTTTTTTTCCCTTAATTTTCCTTATTTTATCGAGATTTGACCGGAAAAAGCAAGAAAAACGAATAATTTTAGCGAAATTTCTATTTTTTACCTCTTTTTTTCCCTTAATTTTCCTTGTTTAATCGAGATTTGACCGAAAAAAGCAAGAAAAACGAATAATTTTAGCGAAATTTCAATTTTTATCCTCTTTTTTTCCCTTAATTTTCCTTATTTTATCGAGATTTGACCAAAAAAAGCAAGAAAAACGAATAATTTTAGCAAATTTCAATCTTTTTCTCTTTTTTTTCCTTCATTCTTCTCATTTAACGAGATTTGACCGAAAAAAGCAAGAAAAACGAATAATATTAGCGAAATATCAATTTTTATCCTCTTTTTTTCCTTAATTTTCCTTATTTTATCGAGATTTCATCGAAAAAAGCAAGAAAAACAAATAATTATAGCGAAATTTCAATTTTTTTCCTCTTTTCTTTCCTTAATTTTCCTTATTTTATCGAGATTTGACCGAAAAAAGCAAGAAAAACGTATAATTATAGCGAAATTTCAATTTTTTTCCTCTTTTTTTCCTTCATTCTTCTCATTTAACGAGATTTGACCGAAAAAAACAAGAAAAACGAATGATTTTAGCGAAATATCAATTTTTATCCTCTTTTTTCCCTTAATTTTCCTTATTTTATCGAGATTTCATTGAAAAATGCAAGAAAAACGAATAATTATAGCGAAATTTCAATTTTTTCCCTTAATTTTCCTTATTTTATCGAGATTTGACCGAAAAAAGCAAGAAAAACGAATAATTTTAGCGAAATTTCAATTTTTTTCCTCTTTTCTTTTCTTAATTTTCCTTATTTTATCGAGATTTGACCGAAAAAAGCAAGAAAAACGAATAACTTTAGCGAAATTTCAATTTTTCTCCTCTTTTTTTCCCTTAATTTTCCTTATTTTATCGAGATTTGACCGAAAAAAGCAAGAAAAACGAATAATTTTCGCGAAATTTCAAATTTTTTCCTCTTTTTTTCCCTTAATTTTCCTTATTTTATCGAGAATTGACCGAAAAAAGCAAGAAAAACGAATAATTTTTGCGAAATTTCAATTTTTTTCCTCTTTTTTTCCCTTAATTTTCCTTATTTTATCGAGATTTGACCGAAAAAGGCAAGAAAAACGTATAATTTTAGCGAAATTTCAATTTTTTTCCTCTTTTTTTCCCTTTATTTTCCTTATTTTATCGAGATTTGACCGAAAAAAGCAAGAAAAACGAATAGTTTTAGCGAAATTTCAATTTTTTTCCTCTTTTTTTCCCTTAATTTTCCTTATTTTATCGAGATTTGACCGAAAAAAGCAAGAAAAACGAAAAATTATAGCGAAATTTCAATTTTTTTCCTCTTTTCTTTCCTTAATTTTCCTTATTTTATCGAGATTTGACCGAAAAAAGCAAGAAAAACGAATAATTATAGCGAAATTTCAATTTTTTTCCTCTTTTTTTCCTTCATTCTTCTCATTTAATGAGATTTGACCGAAAAAAGCAAGAAAAACGAATGATTTTAGCGAAATATCAATTTTTATCCTCTTTTTTCCCTTAATTTTCCTTATTTTATCGAGATTTCATCGAAAAATGCAAGAAAAACGAATAATTATAGCGAAATTTCAATTTTTTCCCTTAATTTTCCTTATTTTATCGAGATTTGACCGAAAAAAGCAAGAAAAACGAATAATTTTAGCGAAATTTCAATTTTTTTCCTCTTTTCTTTCCTTAATTTTCCTTATTTTATCGAGATTTGACCGAAAAAAGCAAGAAAAACGAATAATTTTAGCGAAATTTCAATTTTTCTCCTCTTTTTTTCCCTTAATTTTCCTTATTTTATCGAGATTTGACCGAAAAAAGCAAGAAAAACGAATAATTTTTGCGAAATTTCAAATTTTTTCCTCTTTTTTCCCCTTAATTTTCCTTATTTTATCGAGATTTGACCGAAAAAGGCAAGAAAAACGTATAATTTTAGCGAAATTTCAATTTTTTTCCTCTTTTTTTCCCTTTATTTTCCTTATTTTATCGAGATTTGACCGAAAAAAGCAAGAAAAACGAATAGTTTTAGCGAAATTTCAATTTTTTTCCTCTTTTTTTCCCTTAATTTTCCTTATTTTATCGAGATTTGACCGAAAAAAGCAAGAAAAACGAATAATTATAGCAAAATTTCAATTTTTTTACTCTTTTTTTCCTTCATTCTCCTCATTTAACGAGATTTGACCGAAAAAAGCAAGAAAAACGAATAATTTTAGCGAAATATCAATTTTTATCCTCTTTTTTCCCTTAATTTTCCTTATTTTATCGAGATTTCATCGAAAAAAGCTAGAAAAACGAATAATTATAGCGAAATTTCAATTTTTTTCCACTTTTTTTCCCTTAATTTTCCTTATTTTATCGAGATTTGACTGAAAAAAGCAAGAAAAACGAATAATTTTAGCGAAATTTCAATTTTTTTCCGTTAATTTTCCTTATTTTATCGAGATTTGACCGGAAAAAGCAAGAAAAACGAATACTTTTAGCGAAATTACTATTTTTTACCTCTTTTTTTCCCTTAATTTTCCTTGTTTAATCGAGATTTGACCGAAAAAAGCAAGAAAAACGAATAATTTTAGCGAAATTTCAATTTTTATCCTCTTTTTTTCCCTTAATTTACCTTATTTTATCGAGATTTGACCGAAAAAAGCAAGAAAAACGAATAATTTTAGCGAAATTTCAATCTTTTTCCTCTTTTTTTTCCTTAATTTTCCTTATTTTATCGAGATTTGACCGAAAAAAGCAAGAAAAACGATTAATTTTTGCGAAATTTCAATTTTTTTCCTCTTTTTTTCCCTTAATTTTCCTTATTTTATCGAGATTTGACCGAAAAAGGCAAGAAAAACGTATAATTTTAGCGAAATTTCAATTTTTTTCCTCTTTTTTTCCCTTTATTTTCCTTATTTTATCGAGATTTGACCGAAAAAAGCAAGAAAAACGAATAGTTTTAGCGAAATTTCAATTTTTTTCCTCTTTTTTTCCCTTAATTTTCCTTATTTTATCGAGATTTGACCGAAAAAAGCAAGAAAAACGAAAAATTATAGCAAAATTTCAATTTTTTTCCTCTTTTTTTCCTTCATTCTTCTCATTTAACGAGATTTGACCGAAAAAAGCAAGAAAAACGAATGATTTTAGCGAAATATCAATTTTTATCCTCTTTTTTCCCTTAATTTTCCTTATTTTATCGAGATTTGACCGAAAAAAGCAAGAAAAACGAATAATTTTCGCGAAATTTCAAATTTTTTCCTCTTTTTTTCCCTTAATTTTCCTTATTTTATCGAGATTTGACCGGAAAAAGCAAGAAAAACGAATAATTTTAGCGAAATTTCTATTTTTTACATCTTTTTTTCCCTTAATTTTCCTTGTTTAATCGAGATTTGACCGAAAAAAGCAAGAAAAACGAATAATTATAGCGAAATTTCAATTTTTTTCCTCTTTTTTTCCTTTATTCTTCTCATTTAACGAGATTTGATCGAAAAAAGCAAGAAAAACGAATGATTTTAGCGAAATATCAATTTTTATCCTCTTTTTTCCCTTAATTTTCCTTATTTTATCGAGATTTCATCGAAAAAAGCAAGAAAAACGAATAATTATAGCGAAATTTTAATTTTTTCCTCTTTTTTTCCCTTAATTTTCCTTACTTTATCGAGATTTGACCGAAAAAAGCAAGAAAAACGAATAATTTTAGCGAAATTTCAATTTTTTTCCTCTTTTCTTTCCTTAATTTTCCTTGTTTTATCGAGATTTGACCGAAAAAAGCAAGAAAAACGAATAATTTTAGCGAAATTTCAATTTTTTTCCTCTTTTTTTCCGTTAGTTTTCCTTATTTTATCGAGATTTGACCGAAAAAAGCAAGAAAAACGAATAATTTTAGCGAAATTTCAATTTTTATCCTCTTTTTTTCCCTTAATTTTCCTTATTTTATCGAGATTTGACCGAAAAAAGCAAGAAAAACGAATAATTTTCGCGAAATTTCAAATTTTTTCCTCTTTTTTTCCCTTAATTTTCCTTATTTTATCGAGATTTGACCGGAAAAAGCAAGAAAAACGAATAATTTTAGCGAAATATCAATTTTTATCCTCTTTTTTTCCCTTAATTTTCCTTATTTTATCGAGATATGACCGAAAAAAGCAAGAAAAACGAATAAATTTAGCGAAATTTCAATCTTTTTCCTCTTTTTTTTCCTTCATTCTTCTCATTTAACGAGATTTGACCGAAAAAAGCAAGAAAAACGAATAATATTAGCGAGATATCAATTTTTATCTTCTTTTTTCCCTTAATTTTCCTTATTTTATCGAGATTTCATCGAAAAAAGCAAGAAAAACAAATAATTATAGCGAAATTTCAATTTTTTTCCTCTTTTCTTTCCTTAATTTTCCTTATTTTATCGAGATTTGACCGAAAAAAGCAAGAAAAACGAATAATTATAGCGAAATTTCAATTTTTTTCCTCTTTTTTTCCTTCATTCTTCTCATTTAACGAGATTTGACCGAAAAAATCAAGAAAAACGAATGATTTTAGCGAAATTTCAATTTTTATCCTCTTTTTTCCCTTAATTTTCCTTATTTTATCGAGATTTGACCGAAAAAAGCAAGAAAAACGAATAATTTTAGCGAAATTTCAATTTTTATCCTCTTTTTTTCCCTTAATTTTCCTTATTTTATCGAGATTTGACCGAAAAAAGCAAGAAAAACGAATAATTTTCGCGAAATTTCAAATTTTTTCCTCTTTTTTTCCCTTAATTTTCCTTATTTTATCGAGATTTGACCGGAAAAAGCAAGAAAAACGAATAATTTTAGCGAAATTTCTATTTTTTACCTCTTTTTTTCCCTTAATTTTCCTTGTTTAATCGAGATTTGACCGAAAAAAGCAAGAAAAACGAATAATTTTAGCGAAATTTCAATTTTTATCCTCTTTTTTTCCCTTAATTTTCCTTATTTTATCGAGATTTGACCAAAAAAAGCAAGAAAAACGAATAATTTTAGCAAATTTCAATCTTTTTCTCTTTTTTTTCCTTCATTCTTCTCATTTAACGAGATTTGACCGAAAAAAGCAAGAAAAACGAATAATATTAGCGAAATATCAATTTTTATCCTCTTTTTTTCCTTAATTTTCCTTATTTTATCGAGATTTCATCGAAAAAAGCAAGAAAAACAAATAATTATAGCGAAATTTCAATTTTTTTCCTCTTTTCTTTCCTTAATTTTCCTTATTTTATCGAGATTTGACCGAAAAAAGCAAGAAAAACGTATAATTATAGCGAAATTTCAATTTTTTTCCTCTTTTTTTCCTTCATTCTTCTCATTTAACGAGATTTGACCGAAAAAAGCAAGAAAAACGAATGATTTTAGCGAAATATCAATTTTTATCCTCTTTTTTCCCTTAATTTTCCTTATTTTATCGAGATTTCATTGAAAAATGCAAGAAAAACGAATAATTATAGCGAAATTTCAATTTTTTCCCTTAATTTTCCTTATTTTATCGAGATTTGACCGAAAAAAGCAAGAAAAACGAATAATTTTAGCGAAATTTCAATTTTTTTCCTCTTTTCTTTCCTTAATTTTCCTTATTTTATCGAGATTTGACCGAAAAAAGCAAGAAAAACGAATAACTTTAGCGAAATTTCAATTTTTCTCCTCTTTTTTTCCCTTAATTTTCCTTATTTTATCGAGATTTGACCGAAAAAAGCAAGAAAAACGAATAATTTTCGCGAAATTTCAAATTTTTTCCTCTTTTTTTCCCTTAATTTTCCTTATTTTATCGAGAATTGACCGAAAAAAGCAAGAAAAACGAATAATTTTTGCGAAATTTCAATTTTTTTCCTCTTTTTTTCCCTTAATTTTCCTTATTTTATCGAGATTTGACCGAAAAAGGCAAGAAAAACGTATAATTTTAGCGAAATTTCAATTTTTTTCCTCTTTTTTTCCCTTTATTTTCCTTATTTTATCGAGATTTGACCGAAAAAAGCAAGAAAAACGAATAGTTTTAGCGAAATTTCAATTTTTTTCCTCTTTTTTTCCCTTAATTTTCCTTATTTTATCGAGATTTGACCGAAAAAAGCAAGAAAAACGAAAAATTATAGCGAAATTTCAATTTTTTTCCTCTTTTCTTTCCTTAATTTTCCTTATTTTATCGAGATTTGACCGAAAAAAGCAAGAAAAACGAATAATTATAGCGAAATTTCAATTTTTTCCTCTTTTTTTCCTTCATTCTTCTCATTTAACGAGATTTGACCGAAAAAAGCAAGAAAAACGAATGATTTTAGCGAAATATCAATTTTTATCCTCTTTTTTCCCTTAATTTTCCTTATTTTATCGAGATTTCATCGAAAAATGCAAGAAAAACGAATAATTATAGCGAAATTTCAATTTTTTCCCTTAATTTTCCTTATTTTATCGAGATTTGACCGAAAAAAGCAAGAAAAACGAATAATTTTAGCGAAATTTCAATTTTTTTCCTCTTTTCTTTCCTTAATTTTCCTTATTTTATCGAGATTTGACCGAAAAAAGCAAGAAAAACGAATAATTTTAGCGAAATTTCAATTTTTCTCCTCTTTTTTTCCCTTAATTTTCCTTATTTTATCGAGATTTGACCGAAAAAAGCAAGAAAAACGAATAATTTTTGCGAAATTTCAAATTTTTTCCTCTTTTTTCCCCTTAATTTTCCTTATTTTATCGAGATTTGACCGAAAAAGGCAAGAAAAACGTATAATTTTAGCGAAATTTCAATTTTTTTCCTCTTTTTTTCCCTTTATTTTCCTTATTTTATCGAGATTTGACCGAAAAAAGCAAGAAAAACGAATAGTTTTAGCGAAATTTCAATTTTTTTCCTCTTTTTTTCCCTTAATTTTCCTTATTTTATCGAGATTTGACCGAAAAAAGCAAGAAAAACGAATAATTATAGCAAATATTTCAATTTTTTTACTCTTTTTTTCCTTCATTCTCCTCATTTAACGAGATTTGACCGAAAAAAGCAAGAAAAACGAATAATTTTAGCGAAATATCAATTTTTATCCTCTTTTTTCCCTTAATTTTCCTTATTTTATCGAGATTTCATCGAAAAAAGCTAGAAAAACGAATAATTATAGCGAAATTTCAATTTTTTTCCACTTTTTTTCCCTTAATTTTCCTTATTTTATCGAGATTTGACTGAAAAAAGCAAGAAAAACGAATAATTTTAGCGAAATTTCAATTTTTTTCCGTTAATTTTCCTTATTTTATCGAGATTTGACCGGAAAAAGCAAGAAAAACGAATACTTTTAGCGAAATTACTATTTTTTACCTCTTTTTTTCCCTTAATTTTCCTTGTTTAATCGAGATTTGACCGAAAAAAGCAAGAAAAACGAATAATTTTAGCGAAATTTCAATTTTTATCCTCTTTTTTTCCCTTAATTTACCTTATTTTATCGAGATTTGACCGAAAAAAGCAAGAAAAACGAATAATTTTAGCGAAATTTCAATCTTTTTCCTCTTTTTTTTCCTTAATTTTCCTTATTTTATCGAGATTTGACCGAAAAAAGCAAGAAAAACGATTAATTTTTGCGAAATTTCAATTTTTTTCCTCTTTTTTCCCTTAATTTTCCTTATTTTATCGAGATTTGACCGAAAAAGGCAAGAAAAACGAATAATTTTAGCGAAATTTCAATTTTTTTCCTCTTTTTTTCCCTTTATTTTCCTTATTTTATCGAGATTTGACCGAAAAAAGCAAGAAAAACGTATAATTTTAGCGAAATTTCAATTTTTTTCCTCTTTTTTCCCTTAATTTTCCTTATTTTATCGAGATTTGACCGAAAAAAGCAAGAAAAACGAATAATTATAGCGAAATTTCAATTTTTTTCCTCTTTTTTTCCTTCATTCTTCTCATTTAACGAGATTTGACCGAAAAAAGCAAGAAAAACGAATAATTTTAGCGAAATATCAATTTTTATCCTCTTTTTTCCCTTAATTTTCCTTATTTTATCGAGATTACATCGAAAAAAGCAAGAAAAACGAATAATTATAGCGAAATTTCAATTTTTTTCCTCTTTTTTTCCCTTAATTTTCCTTATTTTATCGAGATTTGACAGAAAAAAGCAAGAAAAACGAATAATTTTAGCGAAATTTCAATTTTTTTCCTCTTTTCTTTCCTTAATTTTCCTTATTTTATCGAGATTTGACCGAAAAAAGCAAGAAAAACGAATAATTATAGCGAAATTTCAATTTTTTTCCTCTTTTTTTCCTTCATTCTCCTCATTTAACGAGATTTGACCGAAAAAAGCAAGAAAAACGAATAATTATCGCGAAATTTCAAATTTTTTCCTCTTTTTTTCCCTTAATTTTCCTTATTTTATCGAGATTTGACCGAAAAAAGCAAGAAAAACGAATAATTTTTGCGAAATTTCTATTTTTTACCTCTTTTTTTCCCTTAATTTTCCTTGTTTTATCGGGATTTGACCGAAAAAAGCAAGAAAAACGAATAATTTTAGCGAAATTTCAATCTTTTTCCTCTTTTTTTCCCTTAATTTTCCTTATTTTATCGAGATTTGACCGAAAAAAGCAAGAAAAACGAATGATTTCAGCGAAATATTAATTTTTATCCTCTTTTTTCCCTTAATTTTCCTTATTTTATCGAGATTTTACGAAAAAAGCAAGAAAAACGAATAATTATAGCGAAATTTCAATTTTTTTCCTCTTTTCTTTCCTTAATTTTCCTTATTTTATCGAGATTTGACCGAAAAAAGCAAGAAAAACGAATAATTATAGCGAAATTTCAATTTTTTTCCTCTTTTTTTCCTTCATTCTTCTCATTTAACGAGATTTGACCGAAAAAATCAAGAAAAACGAATGATTTTAGCGAAATTTCAATTTTTATCCTCTTTTTTCCCTTAATTTTCCTTATTTTATCGAGATTTGACCGAAAAAAGCAAGAAAAACGAATAATTTTAGCGAAATTTCAATTTTTATCCTCTTTTTTTCCCTTAATTTTCCTTATTTTATCGAGATTTGACCGAAAAAAGCAAGAAAAACGAATAATTTTCGCGAAATTTCAAATTTTTTCCTCTTTTTTTCCCTTAATTTTCCTTATTTTATCGAGATTTGACCGGAAAAAGCAAGAAAAACGAATAATTTTAGCGAAATTTCTATTTTTTACCTCTTTTTTTCCCTTAATTTTCCTTGTTTAATCGAGATTTGACCGAAAAAAGCAAGAAAAACGAATAATTTTAGCGAAATTTCAATTTTTATCCTCTTTTTTTCCCTTAATTTTCCTTATTTTATCGAGATTTGACCAAAAAAAGCAAGAAAAACGAATAATTTTAGCAAATTTCAATCTTTTTCTCTTTTTTTTCCTTCATTCTTCTCATTTAACGAGATTTGACCGAAAAAAGCAAGAAAAACGAATAATATTAGCGAAATATCAATTTTTATCCTCTTTTTTTCCTTAATTTTCCTTATTTTATCGAGATTTCATCGAAAAAAGCAAGAAAAACAAATAATTATAGCGAAATTTCAATTTTTTTCCTCTTTTCTTTCCTTAATTTTCCTTATTTTATCGAGATTTGACCGAAAAAAGCAAGAAAAACGTATAATTATAGCGAAATTTCAATTTTTTTCCTCTTTTTTTCCTTCATTCTTCTCATTTAACGAGATTTGACCGAAAAAAGCAAGAAAAACGAATGATTTTAGCGAAATATCAATTTTTATCCTCTTTTTTCCCTTAATTTTCCTTATTTTATCGAGATTTCATTGAAAAATGCAAGAAAAACGAATAATTATAGCGAAATTTCAATTTTTTCCCTTAATTTTCCTTATTTTATCGAGATTTGACCGAAAAAAGCAAGAAAAACGAATAATTTTAGCGAAATTTCAATTTTTTTCCTCTTTTCTTTCCTTAATTTTCCTTATTTTATCGAGATTTGACCGAAAAAAGCAAGAAAAACGAATAACTTTAGCGAAATTTCAATTTTTCTCCTCTTTTTTTCCCTTAATTTTCCTTATTTTATCGAGATTTGACCGAAAAAAGCAAGAAAAACGAATAATTTTCGCGAAATTTCAAATTTTTTCCTCTTTTTTTCCCTTAATTTTCCTTATTTTATCGAGAATTGACCGAAAAAAGCAAGAAAAACGAATAATTTTTGCGAAATTTCAATTTTTTTCCTCTTTTTTTCCCTTAATTTTCCTTATTTTATCGAGATTTGACCGAAAAAGGCAAGAAAAACGTATAATTTTAGCGAAATTTCAATTTTTTTCCTCTTTTTTTCCCTTTATTTTCCTTATTTTATCGAGATTTGACCGAAAAAAGCAAGAAAAACGAATAGTTTTAGCGAAATTTCAATTTTTTTCCTCTTTTTTTCCCTTAATTTTCCTTATTTTATCGAGATTTGACCGAAAAAAGCAAGAAAAACGAAAAATTATAGCGAAATTTCAATTTTTTTCCTCTTTTCTTTCCTTAATTTTCCTTATTTTATCGAGATTTGACCGAAAAAAGCAAGAAAAACGAATAATTATAGCGAAATTTCAATTTTTTTCCTCTTTTTTTCCTTCATTCTTCTCATTTAACGAGATTTGACCGAAAAAAGCAAGAAAAACGAATGATTTTAGCGAAATATCAATTTTTATCCTCTTTTTTCCCTTAATTTTCCTTATTTTATCGAGATTTCATCGAAAAATGCAAGAAAAACGAATAATTATAGCGAAATTTCAATTTTTTCCCTTAATTTTCCTTATTTTATCGAGATTTGACCGAAAAAAGCAAGAAAAACGAATAATTTTAGCGAAATTTCAATTTTTTTCCTCTTTTCTTTCCTACATTTTCCTTATTTTATCGAGATTTGACCGAAAAAAGCAAGAAAAACGAATAATTTTAGCGAAATTTCAATTTTTCTCCTCTTTTTTTCCCTTAATTTTCCTTATTTTATCGAGATTTGACCGAAAAAAGCAAGAAAAACGAATAATTTTTGCGAAATTTCAAATTTTTTCCTCTTTTTTCCCCTTAATTTTCCTTATTTTATCGAGATTTGACCGAAAAAGGCAAGAAAAACGTATAATTTTAGCGAAATTTCAATTTTTTTCCTCTTTTTTTCCCTTTATTTTCCTTATTTTATCGAGATTTGACCGAAAAAAGCAAGAAAAACGAATAGTTTTAGCGAAATTTCAATTTTTTTCCTCTTTTTTTCCCTTAATTTTCCTTATTTTATCGAGATTTGACCGAAAAAAGCAAGAAAAACGAATAATTATAGCAAATATTTCAATTTTTTTACTCTTTTTTTCCTTCATTCTCCTCATTTAACGAGATTTGACCGAAAAAAGCAAGAAAAACGAATAATTTTAGCGAAATATCAATTTTTATCCTCTTTTTTCCCTTAATTTTCCTTATTTTATCGAGATTTCATCGAAAAAAGCTAGAAAAACGAATAATTATAGCGAAATTTCAATTTTTTTCCACTTTTTTTCCCTTAATTTTCCTTATTTTATCGAGATTTGACTGAAAAAAGCAAGAAAAACGAATAATTTTAGCGAAATTTCAATTTTTTTCCGTTAATTTTCCTTATTTTATCGAGATTTGACCGGAAAAAGCAAGAAAAACGAATACTTTTAGCGAAATTACTATTTTTTACCTCTTTTTTTCCCTTAATTTTCCTTGTTTAATCGAGATTTGACCGAAAAAAGCAAGAAAAACGAATAATTTTAGCGAAATTTCAATTTTTATCCTCTTTTTTTCCCTTAATTTACCTTATTTTATCGAGATTTGACCGAAAAAAGCAAGAAAAACGAATAATTTTAGCGAAATTTCAATCTTTTTCCTCTTTTTTTTCCTTAATTTTCCTTATTTTATCGAGATTTGACCGAAAAAAGCAAGAAAAACGATTAATTTTTGCGAAATTTCAATTTTTTTCCTCTTTTTTCCCTTAATTTTCCTTATTTTATCGAGATTTGACCGAAAAAGGCAAGAAAAACGAATAATTTTAGCGAAATTTCAATTTTTTTCCTCTTTTTTTCCCTTTATTTTCCTTATTTTATCGAGATTTGACCGAAAAAAGCAAGAAAAACGTATAATTTTAGCGAAATTTCAATTTTTTTCCTCTTTTTTCCCTTAATTTTCCTTATTTTATCGAGATTTGACCGAAAAAAGCAAGAAAAACGAATAATTATAGCGAAATTTCAATTTTTTTCCTCTTTTTTTCCTTCATTCTTCTCATTTAACGAGATTTGACCGAAAAAAGCAAGAAAAACGAATAATTTTAGCGAAATATCAATTTTTATCCTCTTTTTTCCCTTAATTTTCCTTATTTTATCGAGATTACATCGAAAAAAGCAAGAAAAACGAATAATTATAGCGAAATTTCAATTTTTTTCCTCTTTTTTTCCCTTAATTTTCCTTATTTTATCGAGATTTGACAGAAAAAAGCAAGAAAAACGAATAATTTTAGCGAAATTTCAATTTTTTTCCTCTTTTCTTTCCTTAATTTTCCTTATTTTATCGAGATTTGACCGAAAAAAGCAAGAAAAACGAATAATTATAGCGAAATTTCAATTTTTTTCCTCTTTTTTTCCTTCATTCTCCTCATTTAACGAGATTTGACCGAAAAAAGCAAGAAAAACGAATAATTATCGCGAAATTTCAAATTTTTTCCTCTTTTTTTCCCTTAATTTTCCTTATTTTATCGAGATTTGACCGAAAAAAGCAAGAAAAACGAATAATTTTTGCGAAATTTCTATTTTTTACCTCTTTTTTTCCCTTAATTTTCCTTGTTTTATCGGGATTTGACCGAAAAAAGCAAGAAAAACGAATAATTTTAGCGAAATTTCAATCTTTTTCCTCTTTTTTTCCCTTAATTTTCCTTATTTTATCGAGATTTGACCGAAAAAAGCAAGAAAAACGAATGATTTCAGCGAAATATTAATTTTTATCCTCTTTTTTCCCTTAATTTTCCTTATTTTATCGAGATTTTACGAAAAAAGCAAGAAAAACGAATGATTTTAGCGAAATATCAATTTTTATCCTCTTTTTTCCCTTAATTTTCCTTATTTTATCGAAATTTCATCGAAAAAAGCAAGAAAAACGAATAATTATAGCGAAATTTCAATTTTTTCCTCTTTTTTTCCCTTAATTTTCCTTATTTTATCGAGATTTGACCGAAAAAAGCAAGAAAAACGAATAATTTTAGCGAAATTTCAATTTTATTCCTCTTTCCATTCCTTAATTTTCCTTATTTTATCGAGATTTGACCGAAAAAAGCAAGAAAAACGAATAATTTTAGCGAAATTTCAATTTTTTTCCTCTTTTCTTTCCTTAATTTTCCTTATTTTATCGAGATTTGACCGAAAAAAGCAAGAAAAACGAATAATTTTAGCGAGATTTCAATTTTTCTCCTCTTTTTTTCCCTTAATTTTCCTTATTTTATCGAGATTTGACCAAAAAAAGCAAAAAAAACGAATAATTTTCGCGAAATTTCAAATTTTTTCCTCTTTTTTTCCCTTAATTTTCCTTATTTTATCGAGATTTGACCGAAAAAAGCAAGAAAAACGAATAATTTTAGCGAAATTTCCATTTTTTTCCTCTTTTTTTCCCTTAATTTTCCTTATTTTATCGAGATTTGACCGAAAAAGGCAAGAAAAATGTATAATTTTAGCGAAATTTCAATTTTTTTCCTCTTTTTTTCCCTTTATTTTCCTTATTTTATCGAGATTTGACCGAAAAAAGCAAGAAAAACGAATAATTATAGCGAAATTTCAATCTTTTTCCTCTTTTTTTCCCTTAATTTTCCTTATTTTATCGAGATTTGACCGAAAAAAGCAAGAAAAACGAATGATTTTTGCGAAATATCAATTTTTATCCTCTTTTTTCCCTTAATTTTCCTTATTTTATCGAGATTTCATCGAAAAAAGCAAGAAAAACGAATAATTATAGCGAAATTTCAATTTTTTCCTTTTTTTTCCCTTAATTTTCCTTATTTTATCGAGATTTGACCGAAAAAAGAAAGAAAAACGAATAATTTTAGCGAAATTTCAATTTTTTTCCTCTTTCCTTTCCTTAATTTTCCTTATTTTATCGAGATTTGACCGAAAAAAGGAAGAAAAACGAATAATTTTAGCGAAATTTCAATTTTTCCCTTAATTTTCCTTATTTTATCGAGATTTGACCGAAAAAAGCAAGAAAAACGAATAATTTTCGCGAAATTTCAAATTTTTTCCTCTTTTTTTCCCTTAATTTTCCTTATTTTATCGAGATTTGACCGAAAAAAGCAAGAAAAACGAATAATTTTAGCGAAATTTCTATTTTTTACCTCTTTTTTTCCCTTAATTTTCCTTGTTTTATCGGGATTTGACCGAAAAAAGCAAGAAAAACGAATAATTTTTGCGAAATTTCAATCTTTTTCCTCTTTTTTTCCCTTAATTTTCCTTATTTTATCGAGATTTGACCGAAAAAAGCAAGAAAAACGAATAATTTTTGCGAAATTTCAATCTTTTTTCTCTTTTTTTCCCTTAATTTTCCTTATTTTATCGAGATTTGACCGAAAAAAGCAAGAAAAACGAATGATTTTAGCGAAATATCAATTTTTATCCTCTTTTTTCCCTTAATTTTCCTTATTTTATCGAGATTTCATCGAAAAAAGCAAGAAAAACGAATAATTATAGCGAAATTTCAATTTTTTCCTCTTTTTTCCCTTAATTTTCCTTATTTTATCGAGATTTGACCGAAAAAAGCAAGAAAAACGAATAATTTTAGCCAAATTTCAATTTTTCCCCTAAATTTTCCTTATTTTATCGAGATTTGACCGAAAAAAGCAAGAAAAACGAATAATTTTCGCGAAATTTCAAATTTTTTCCTCTTTTTTTCCCTTAATTTTCCTTATTTTATCGAGATTTGACCGAAAAAATCAAGAAAAACGAATAATTTTAGCAAAATTTCCATTTTTTTCCTCTTTTTTTCCCTTAATTTTCCTTATTTTATCGAGATTTGACCGAAAAAGGCAAGAAAAATGTATAATTTTAGCGAAATTTCAATTTTTTTCCTCTTTTTTTCCCTTTAATTTCCTTATTTTATCGAGATTTGACCGAAAAAAGCAAGAAAAACGAATAATTATAGCGAAATTTCAATCTTTTTCCTCTTTTTTTTCCTTAATTTTCCTTATTTTATCGAGATTTGACCGAAAAAAGCAAGAAAAACGAATGATTTTAGCGAAATATCAATTTTTATCCTCTTTTTTCCCTTAATTTTCCTTATTTTATCGAGATTTCATCGAAAAAAGCAAGAAAAACGAATAATTATAGCGAAATTTCAATTTTTTCCTCTTTTTTCCCTTAATTTTCCTTATTTTATCGAGATTTGACCGAAAAAAGCAAGAAAAACGAATATTTTTAGCGAAATTTCAATTTTTTTCCTCTTTCCTTTCCTTAATTTTCCTTATTTTATCGAGATTAAACCGAAAAAAGCAAGAAAAACGAATAATTATAGCGAAATTTCAATTTTTTCCTCTTTTTTCACTTAATTTTCCTTATTTTATCGAGATTTGACCGAAAAAAGCAAGAAAAACGAATAATTTTAGCGAAATTTCAATTTTTTTCCTCTTTTTTCCTTCATTCTTCTCATTTAACGAGATTTGACCGAAAAAAGCAAGAAGAACGAATGATTTTAGCGAAATATCAATTTTTATCCACTTTTTTCCCTTAATTTTCCTTATTTTATCGAGATTTCATCGAAAAAGCAAGAAAAACGAATAATTATAGCGAAATTTCAATTTTTTCCTCTTTTTTTCCCTTAATTTTCCTTATTTTATCGAGATTTGACCGAAAAAATCAAGAAAAACGAATAATTTTAGCGAAATTTCCATTTTTTTCCTCTTTTTTTCCCTTAATTTTCCTTATTTTATCGAGATTTGACCGAAAAAAGCAAGAAAAACGAATGATTTTTGCGAAATATCAATTTTTATCCTCTTTTTTCCCTTAATTTTCCTTATTTTATCGAGATTTCATCGAAAAAAGCAAGAAAAACGAATAATTATAGCGAAATTTCAATTTTTTCCTCTTTTTTTCCCTTAATTTTCCTTATTTTATCGAGATTTGACCGAAAAAAGCAAGAAAAACGAATAATTTTAGCGAAATTTCAATTTTTTTCCTCTTTCCTTTCCTTAATTTTCCTTATTTTATCGAGATTTGACCGAAAAAAGCAAGAAAAACGAATAATTTTAGCGAAATTTCAATTTTCCATTAATTTTCCTTATTTTATCGAGATTTGATCGAAAAAAGCAAGAAAAACGAATAATTTTAGCGAAATATCAATTTTTATCCTCTTTTTTCCCTTAATTTTCCTTATTTTATCGAGATTTGACCGAAAAAAGCAAGAAAAACGAATAATTTTAGCGAAATTTCTATTTTTTACCTCTTTTTTTCCCTTAATTTTCCTTGTTTTATCGGGATTTGACCGAAAAAAGCAAGAAAAACGAATAATTTTTGCGAAATTTCAATCTTTTTCCTCTTTTTTCCCTTAATTTTCCTTATTTTATCGAGATTTGTCCGAAAAAAGCAAGAAAAACGAATAATTTTTGCGAAATTTCAATCTTTTTCCTCTTTTTTTCCCTTAATTTTCCTTATTTTATCGAGATTTGACCGAAAAAAGCAAGAAAAACGAATGATTTTAGCGAAATATCAATTTTTATCCTCTTTTTTCCCTTAATTTTCCTTATTTTATCGAGATTTCATCGAAAAAAGCAAGAAAAACGAATAATTATAGCGAAATTTCAATTTTTTCCTCTTTTTTCCCTTAATTTTCCTTATTTTATCGAGATTTGACCGAAAAAAGCAAGAAAAACGAATAATTTTAGCGAAATTTCAAATTTTCCCTTAATTTTCCTTATTTTATCGAGATTTGACCGAAAAAAGCAAGAAAAACGAATAATTTTCGCGAAATTTCAAATTTTTTCCTCTTTTTTTCCCTTAATTTTCCTTATTTTATCGAGATTTGACCGAAAAAATCAAGAAAAACGAATAATTTTAGCGAAATTTCCATTTTTTTCCTCTTTTTTTCCCTTAATTTTCCTTATTTTATCGAGATTTGACCGAAAAAGGCAAGAAAAATGTATAATTTTAGCGAAATTTCAATTTTTTTCCTCTTTTTTTCCCTTTATTTTCCTTATTTTATCGAGATTTGACCGAAAAAAGCAAGAAAAACGAATAATTATAGCGAAATTTCAATCTTTTTCCTCTTTTTTTTCCTTAATTTTCCTTATTTTATCGAGATTTGACCGAAAAAAGCAAGAAAAACGAATGATTTTAGCGAAATATCAATTTTTATCCTCTTTTTTCCCTTAATTTTCCTTATTTTATCGAGATTTCATCGAAAAAAGCAAGAAAAACGAATAATTATAGCGAAATTTCAATTTTTTCCTCTTTTTTTCCCTTAATTTTCCTTATTTTATCGAGATTTGACCGAAAAAAGCAAGAAAAACGAATATTTTTAGCGAAATTTCAATTTTTTTCCTCTTTCCTTTCCTTAATTTTCCTTATTTTATCGAGATTTGACCGAAAAAAGCAAGAAAAACGAATAATTTTAGCGAAATTTCAATTTTTCCCTTAATTTTCCTTATTTTATCGAGATTTGACCGAAAAAAGCAAGAAAAACGAGTAATTTTCGCGAAATTTCAAATTTTTTCCTCTTTTTTTCCCTTAATTTTCCTTATTTTATCGAGATTTGACCGAAAAAAGCAAGAAAAACGAATAATTTTAGCGAAATTTCTATTTTTTACCTCTTTTTTTCCCTTAATTTTCCTTGTTTTATCGGGATTTGACCGAAAAAAGCAAGAAAAACGAATAATTTTTGCGAAATTTCAATCTTTTTCCTCTTTTTTTCCCTTAATTTTCCTTATTTTATCGAGATTTGACCGAAAAAAGCAAGAAAAACGATTGATTTTAGCGAAATATCAATTTTTATCCTCTTTTTTCCCTTAATTTTCCTTATTTTATCGAGATTTGATCAAAAAAATCAAGAAAAACGAATAATTATAGCGAAATTTCAACTTTTTCCTCTTTTTTCCCTTAATTTTCCTTATTTTATCGAGATTTGACCGAAAAAAGCAAGAAAAACGAATAATTTTAGCGAAATTTCAATTTTTTTCCTCTTTTTTTCCTTCATTCTTCTCATTTAACGAGATTTGACCGAAAAAAGCAAGAAGAACGAATGATTTTTGCGAAATATCAATTTTTATCCTCTTTTTTCCCTTAATTTTCCTTATTTTATCGAGATTTCATCGAAAAAGCAAGAAAAACGAATAATTATAGCGAAATTTCAATTTTTTCCTCTTTTTTTCCCTTAATTTTCCTTATTTTATCGAGATTTGACCGAAAAAATCAAGAAAAACGAATAATTTTAGCGAAATTTCCATTTTTTTCCTCTTTTTTTCCCTTAATTTTCCTTATTTAATCGAGATTTGACCGAAAAAGGCAAGAAAAATGTATAATTTTAGCGAAATTTCAATTGTTTCCTCTTTTTTTCCCTTTATTTTCCTTATTTTATCGAGATTTGACCGAAAAAAGCAAGAAAAACAAATAATTATAGCGAAATTTCAATCTTTTTCCTCTTTTTTTCCCTTAATTTTCCTTATTTTATCGAGATTTGACCGAAAAAAGCAAGAAAAACGAATGATTTTAGCGAAATATCAATTTTTATCCTCTTTTTTCCCTTAATTTTCCTTATTTTATCGAGATTTCATCGAAAAAAGCAAGAAAAACGAATAATTATAGCGAAATTTCAATTTTTTCCTCTTTTTTCCCTTAATTTTCCTTATTTTATCGAGATTTGACCGAAAAAAGCAAGAAAAACGAATAATTTTAGCGAAATTTCAATTTTTCCCTTAATTTTCCTTATTTTATCGAGATTTGACCGAAAAAAGCAAGAAAAACGAATAATTCTCGCGAAATTTCAAATTTTTTCCTCTTTTTTTCCCTTAATTTTCCTTATTTTATCGAGATTTGACCGAAAAAAGCAAGAAAAACGAATAATTTTAGCGAAATTTCAATTTTTCCCTTAATTTTCCTTATTTTATCGAGATTTGACCGAAAAAAGCAAGAAAAACGAATAATTCTCGCGAAATTTCAAATTTTTTCCTCTTTTTTTCCCTTAATTTTCCTTATTTTATCGAGATTTGACCGAAAAAAGCAAGAAAAACGAATAATTTTAGCGAAATTTCTATTTTTTACCTCTTTTTTTCACTTAATTTTCCTTGTTTTATCGGGATTTGACCGAAAAAAGCAAGAAAAACGAATAATTTTTGCGAAATTTCAATCTTTTTCCTCTTTTTTTCCCTTAATTTTCCTTATTTTATCGAGATTTGACCGAAAAAAGCAAGAAAAACGAATGATTTTAGCGAAATATCAATTTTTATCCTCTTTTTTCCCTTAATTTTCCTTATTTTATCGAGATTTGACCGAAAAAAGCAAGAAAAACGAATAATTATAGCGAAATTTCAATTTTTTCCTCTTTTTTCCCTTAATTTTCCTTATTTTATCGAGATTTGACCGAAAAAAGCAAGAAAAACGAATAATTTTAGCGAAATTTCAATTTTTTTCCTCTTTTTTTCCTTCATTCTTCTCATTTAACGAGATTTGACCGAAAAAAGCAAGAAGAACGAATGATTTTAGCGAAATATCAATTTTTATCCTCTTTTTTCCCTTAATTTTCCTTATTTTATCGAGATTTCATCGAAAAAGCAAGAAAAACGAATAATTATAGCGAAATTTCAATTTTTTCCTCTTTTTTTCCCTTAATTTTCCTTATTTTATCGAGATTTGACCGAAAAAAGCAAGAAAAACGAATAATTTTAGCGAAATTTCAATTTTTTTCCTCTTTTCTTTCCTTAATTTTCCTTATTTTATCGAGATTTGACCAAAAAAAGCAAGAAAAACGAATAATTTTAGCGAAATTTCAAATTTTTTCCTCTTTTTTTCCCTTAATTTTCCTTATTTTATCGAGATTTGACCGAAAAAAGCAAGAAAAAACGAATAATTATAGCAAAATTTCAATTTTTTTCCATTTTTTTTCCTTCATTCTCCTCATTTAACGAGATTTGACCGAATAAGCAAGAAAAACGAATAATTTTAGCGAAATATCAATTTTTATCCTCTTTTTTCCCTTAATTTTCCTTATTTTATCGAGATTTCCTCGAAAAAAGCAAGAAAAACGAATAATTATAGCGAAATTTCAATTTTTCCCTTAATTTTCCTTATTTTATCGAGATTTGACCGAAAAAAGCAAGAAAAACGAATAATTTTCGCGAAATTTCAAATTTTTTCCTCTTTTTTTCCCTTAATTTTCCTTATTTTATCGAGATTTGACCGAAAAAAGCAAGAAAAACGAATAATTTTAGCGAAATTTCTATTTTTTACCTCTTTTTTTCCCTTAATTTTCCTTGTTTTATAGGGATTTGACCGAAAAAAGCAAGAAAAACGAATAATTTTTGCGAAATTTCAATCTTTTTCCTCTTTTTTTCCCTTAATTTTCCTTATTTTATCGAGATTTGACCGAAAAAAGCAAGAAAATCGAATGATTTTAGCGAAATATCAATTTTTATCCTCTTTTTTCCCTTAATTTTCCTTATTTTATCGAGATTTCATCGAAAAAAGCAAGAAAAACGAATAATTATAGCGAAATTTCAATTTTTTCCTCTTTTTTCCCTTAATTTTCCTTATTTTATCGAGTTTTGACCAAAAAAAGCAAGAAAAACGAATAATTTTAGCGAAATTTCAATTTTTTTCCTCTTTCCTTTCCTTAATTTTCCTTATTTTATCGAGATTTGACCGAAAAAAGCAAGAAAAACAAATAATTTTCGCGAAATTTCAAATTTTTTCCTCTTTTTTTCCCTTAATTTTCCTTATTTTATCGAGATTTGACCGAAAAAATCAAGAAAAACGAATAATTTTAGCGAAATTTCCATTTTTTTCCTCTTTTTTCCCTTAATTTTCCTTATTTTATCGAGATTTGACCGAAAAAGGCAAGAAAAATGTATAATTTTAGCGAAATTTCAATTTTTTTCCTCTTTTTTTCCCTTTATTTTCCTTATTTTATCGAGATTTGCCCGAAAAAAGCAAGAAAAACGAATAATTATAGCGAAATTTCAATCTTTTTCCTCTTTTTTTTCCTTAATTTTCCTTATTTTATCGAGATTTGACCGAAAAAAGCAAGAAAAACGAATGATTTTAGCGAAATATCAATTTTTATCCTCTTTTTTCCCTTAATTTTCCTTATTTTATCGAGATTTCATCGAAAAAAGCAAGAAAAACGAATAATTATAGCGAAATTTCAATTTTTTCCTCTTTTTTCCCTTAATTTTCCTTATTTTATCGAGATTTGACCGAAAAAAGCAAGAAAAACGAATAATTTTAGCGAAATTTCAATTTTTCCCTTAATTTTCCTTATTTTATCGAGATTTGACCGAAAAAAGCAAGAAAAACGAATAATTCTCGCGAAATTTCAAATTTTTTCCTCTTTTTTTCCCTTAATTTTCCTTATTTTATCGAGATTTGACCGAAAAAAGCAAGAAAAACGAATAATTTTAGCGAAATTTCTATTTTTTACCTCTTTTTTTCACTTAATTTTCCTTGTTTTATCGGGATTTGACCGAAAAAAGCAAGAAAAACGAATAATTTTTGCGAAATTTCAATCTTTTTCCTCTTTTTTTCCCTTAATTTTCCTTATTTTATCGAGATTTGACCGAAAAAAGCAAGAAAAACGAATGATTTTAGCGAAATATCAATTTTTATCCTCTTTTTTCCCTTAATTTTCCTTATTTTATCGAGATTTGACCGAAAAAAGCAAGAAAAACGAATAATTATAGCGAAATTTCAATTTTTTCCTCTTTTTTCCCTTACTTTTCCTTATTTTATCGAGATTTGACCGAAAAAAGCAAGAAAAACGAATAATTTTAGCGAAATTTCAATTTTTTTCCTCTTTTTTTCCTTCATTCTTCTCATTTAACGAGATTTGACCGAAAAAAGCAAGAAGAACGAATGATTTTAGCGAAATATCAATTTTTATCCTCTTTTTTCCCTTAATTTTCCTTATTTTATCGAGATTTCATCGAAAAAGCAAGAAAAACGAATAATTATAGCGAAATTTCAATTTTTTCCTCTTTTTTTCCCTTAATTTTCCTTATTTTATCGAGATTTGACCGAAAAAAGCAAGAAAAACGAATAATTTTAGCGAAATTTCAATTTTTTTCCTCTTTTCTTTCCTTAATTTTCCTTATTTTATCGAGATTTGACCGAAAAAAGCAAGAAAAACGAATAATTTTAGCGAAATTTCAAATTTTTTCCTCTTTTTTTCCCTTAATTTTCCTTATTTTATCGAGATTTGACCGAAAAAAGCAAGAAAAAACGAATAATTATAGCAAAATTTCAATTTTTTTCCATTTTTTTTCCTTCATTCTCCTCATTTAACGAGATTTGACCGAATAAGCAAGAAAAACGAATAATTTTAGCGAAATATCAATTTTTATCCTCTTTTTTCCCTTAATTTTCCTTATTTTATCGAGATTTCCTCGAAAAAAGCAAGAAAAACGAATAATTATAGCGAAATTTCAATTTTTTTCCACTGTTTTTCCCTTAATTTTCCTTATTTTATCGAGATTAGACCAAAAAAAGCAAGAAAAACGAATAATTTTAGCGAAATTTCAATTTTTTTCCTCTTTTTTTCCGTTAATTTTCCTTATTTTATTGAGATTTGAGCGAAAAAAGCAAGAAAAACGAATAATTTTAGCGAAATTTCAATTTTTATCCTCTTTTTTTCCCTTAATTTTCCTTATTTTATCGAGATTTGACCGAAAAAAGCAAGAAAAACGAATAATTTTCGCGAAATTTCAAATTTTTTCCTCTTTTTTTCCCTTAATTTTCCTTATTCTATCGATATTTGACCGGAAAAAGCAAGAAAAACGAATAATTTTAGCGAAATTTCTATTTTTTACCTCTTTTTTTCCCTTAATTTTCCTTGTTTAATCGAGATTTGACCGAAAAAAGCAAGAAAAACGAATAATTTTAGCGAAATTTCAATTTTTATCCTCTTTTTTTCCCTTAATTTTCCTTATTTTATCGAGATTTGACCGAAAAAAGCAAGAAAAACGAATAATTTTAGCGAAATTTCAATCTTTTTCCTCTTTTTTTTCCTTAATTTTCCTTATTTTATCGAGATGTGACCGAAAAAAGCAAGAAAAACGAATAATTTTTGCGAAATTTCAATTTTTTTCCTCTTTTTTTCCCTTAATTTTCCTTATTTTATCGAGATTTGACCGAAAAAGGCAAGAAAAACGAATAATTTTAGCGAAATTTCAATTTTATTCCTCTTTTTTTCCCTTTATTTTCCTTATTTTATCGAGATTTGACCGAAAAAAGCAAGAAAAACGAATAATTTTAGCGAAATTTCAATTTTTTTCCTCTTTTTTTCCCTTAATTTTCCTTATTTTATCGAGATTTGACCGAAAAAAGCAAGAAAAACGAATTATTATAGCGAAAATTCAATTTTGTTCCACTTTTTTTCCTTCATTCTTCTCCTTTTACGAGATTTGACCGAAAAAAGCAAGAAAAACGAATAATTTTAGCGAAATATCAATTTTTATCCTCTTTTTTCCCTTAATTTTCCTTATTTTATCGAGATTTGACCGAAAAAAGCAAGAAAAACGAATAATTATAGCGAAATTTCAATTTTTTCCTCTTTTTTTCCCTTAATTTTCCTTATTTTATCGAGATTTGACCGAAAAAAGCAAGAAAAACGAATAATTTTAGCGAAATTTCATTTTTTTTCCTCTTTTTTTCCCTTAATTTTCCTTGTTTTATCGGGATTTGACCGAAAAAAGCAAGAAAAACGAATAATTATAGCGAAATTTCAATTTTTTCCTCTTTTTTTCCCTTAATTTTCCTTATTTTATCGAGATTTGACCGAAAAAAGCAAGAAAAACGAATAATTTTAGCGAAATTTCAATTTTTTTCCTCTTTTCTTTCCTTAATTTTCCTTATTTTATCGAGATTTGACCGAAAAAAGCAAGAAAAACGAATAATTTTAGCGAAATTTCAAATTTTTTCCTCTTTTTTTCCCTTAATTTTCCTTATTTTATCGAGATTTGACCGAAAAAAGCAAGAAAAAACGAATAATTATAGCAAAATTTCAATTTTTTTCCATTTGTTTTCCTTCATTCTCCTCATTTAACGAGATTTGACCGAAAAAAGCAAGAAAAACGAATAATTTTAGCGAAATATCAATTTTTATCCTCTTTTTTCCCTTAATTTTCCTTATTTTATCGAGATTTCCTCGAAAAAAGCAAGAAAAACGAATAATTATAGCGAAATTTCAATTTTTTTCCACTGTTTTTCCCTAAATTTTCCTTATTTTATCGAGATTAGACCAAAAAAAGCAAGAAAAACGAATAATTTTAGCGAAATTTCAATTTTTTTCCTCTTTTTTTCCGTTAATTTTCCTTATTTTATTGAGATTTGACCGAAAAAAGCAAGAAAAACGAATAATTTTAGCGAAATTTCAATTTTTATCCTCTTTTTTTCCCTTAATTTTCCTTATTTTATCGAGATTTGACCGGAAAAAGCAAGAAAAACGAATAATTTTAGCGAAATATCAATTTTTATCCTCTTTTTTCCCTTAATTTTCCTTATTTTATCGAGATTTGACCGAAAAAAGCAAGAAAAACGAATAATTATAGCGAAATTTCAATTTTTTCCTCTTTTTTTCCCTTAATTTTCCTTATTTTATCGTGATTTGTCCGAAAAAAGCAAGAAAAACGAATAATTTTAGCGAAATTTCAATTTTTTTCCTCTTTTTTTCCCTTAATTTTCCTTGTTTTATCGGGATTTGACCGAAAAAAGCAAGAAAAACGAATAATTTTAGCGAAATTTCAATCTTTTTCCTCTTTTTTTCCCTTAATTTTCCTTATTTTATCGAGATTTGACCGAAAAAAGCAAGAAAAACGAATGATTTTAGCGAAATATCAATTTTTATCCTCTTTTTTCCCTTAATTTTCCTTATTTTATCGAGATTTCATCGAAAAAAGCAAGAAAAACGAATAATTATAGCGAAATTTCAATTTTTTCCTCTTTTTTCCCTTAATTTTCCTTATTTTATCGAGATTTGACCGAAAAAAGCAAGAAAAACGAATAATTTTAGCGAAATTTCAATTTTTTTCCTCTTTTCTTTCCTTAATTTTCCCTATTTTATCGAGATTTGACCGAAAAAAGCAAGAAAAACGAATAATTTTAGCGAAATTTCAATTTTTCTCCTCTTTTTTTCCCTTTATTTTCCTTATTTTATCGAGATTTGACCGAAAAAAGCAAGAAAAACGAATAATTTTCGCGAAATTTCAAATTTTTTCCTCTTTTTTTCCCTTAATTTTCCTTATTTTATCGAGATTTGACCGAAAAAAGCAAGAAAAACGTATAATTTAAGCGAAATTTCAATTTTTTTCCTCTTTTTTTCCCTTTATTTTCCTTATTTTATCGAGATTTGACCGAAAAAAGCAAGAAAAACGAATAATTATAGCGAAATTTCAATTTTTTTCCTCTTTTTTTCCTTCATTCTTCTCATTTAACGAGATTTGACCGAAAAAAGCAAGAAAAACGAATAATTTTAGCGAAATATCAATTTTTATCCTCTTTTTTCCCTTAATTTTCCTTATTTTATCGAGATTTGACCGAAAAAAGCAAGAAAAACGAATAATTATAGCGAAATTTCAATTTTTTCCTCTTTTTTTCCCTTAATTTTCCTTGTTTTATCGGGATTTGACCGAAAAAAGCAAGAAAAACGAATAATTATAGCGAAATTTCAATTTTTTTCCTCTTTTCTTTCCTTAATTTTCCTTATTTTATCGAGATTTGACCGAAAAAAGCAAGAAAAACGAATAATTTTAGCGAAATTTCAAATTTTTTCCTCTTTTTTTCCCTTAATTTTCCTTATTTTATCGAGATTTGACCGAAAAAAAGCAAGAAAAAACGAATAATTATAGCAAAATTTCAATTTTTTTCCATTTTTTTTCCTTCATTCTCCTCATTTAACGAGATTTGACCGAAAAAAGCAAGAAAAACGAATAATTTTAGCGAAATATCAATTTTTATCCTCTTTTTTCCCTTAATTTTCCTTATTTTATCGAGATTTCCTCGAAAAAAGCAAGAAAAACGAATAATTATAGCGAAATTTCAATTTTTTTCCACTGTTTTTCCCTTAATTTTCCTTATTTTATCGAGATTAGACCAAAAAAAGCAAGAAAAACGAATAATTTTAGCGAAATTTCAATTTTTTTCCTCTTTTTTTCCGTTAATTTTCCTTATTTTATTGAGATTTGACCGAAAAAAGCAAGAATAACGAATAATTTTAGCGAAATTTCAATTTTTATCCTCTTTTTTTCCCTTAATTTTCCTTATTTTATCGAGATTTGACCGAAAAAAGCAAGAAAAACGAATAATTTTTGCGAAATTTCAATTTTTTTCCTCTTTTTTTCCCTTAATTTTCCTTATTTTATCGAGATTTGACCGAAAAAGGCAAGAAAAACGAATAATTTTTGCGAAATTTCAATTTTATTCCTCTTTTTTTCCCTTTATTTTCCTTATTTTATCGAGATTTGACCGAAAAAAGCAAGAAAAACGAATAATTTTAGCGAAATTTCAATTTTTTTCCTCTTTTTTTCCCTTAATTTTCCTTATTTTATCGAGATTTGACCGAAAAAAGCAAGAAAAACGAATAATTATAGCGAAAATTCAATTTTTTTCCACTTTTTTTCCTTCATTCTTCTCATTTAACGAGATTTGACCGAAAAAAGAAGAGAAAAACGAATAATTTTAGCGAAATATCAATTTTTATCCTCTTTTTTCCCTTAATTTTCCTTATTTTATCGAGATTTGACCGAAAAAAGCAAGAAAAACGAATAATTATAGCGAAATTTCAATTTTTTCCTCTTTTTTTCCCTTAATTTTCCTTATTTTATCGAGATTTGTCCGAAAAAAGCAAGAAAAACGAATAATTTTAGCGAAATTTCAATTTTTTTCCTCTTTTTTTCCCTTAATTTTCCTTGTTTTATCGGGATTTGACCGAAAAAAGCAAGAAAAACGAATAATTTTAGCGAAATTTCAATCTTTTTCCTCTTTTTTTCCCTTAATTTTCCTTATTTTATCGAGATTTGACCGAAAAAAGCAAGAAAAACTAATGATTTTAGCGAAATATCAATTTTTATCCTCTTTTTTCCCTTAATTTTCCTTATTTTATCGAGATTTCATCGAAAAAAGCAAGAAAAAACGAATAATTATAGCGAAATTTCAATTTTTTCCTCTTTTTTCCCTTAATTTTCCTTATTTTATCGAGATTTGACCGAAAAAAGCAAGAAAAACGAATAATTTTAGCGAAATTTCAATTTTTTTCCTCTTTTCTTTCCTTAATTTTCCCTATTTTATCGAGATTTGACCGAAAAAAGCAAGAAAAACGAATAATTTTAGCGAAATTTCAATTTTTCTCCTCTTTTTTTCCCTTTATTTTCCTTATTTTATCGAGATTTGACCGAAAAAAGCAAGAAAAACGAATAATTTTCGCGAAATTTCAAATTTTTTCCTCTTTTTTTCCCTTAATTTTCCTTATTTTATCGAGATTTGACCGAAAAAGGCAAGAAAAACGTATAATTTAAGCGAAATTTCAATTTTTTTTCCTCTTTTTTTCCCTTTATTTTCCTTATTTTATCGAGATTTGACCGAAAAAAGCAAGAAAAACGAATAATTATAGCGAAATTTCAATTTTTTTCCTCTTTTTTTCCTTCATTCTTCTCATTTAACGAGATTTGACCGAAAAAAGCAAGAAAAACGAATGATTTTAGCGAAATATCAATTTTTATCCTCTTTTTTCCCTTAATTTTCCTTATTTTATCGAGATTTCATCGAAAAAAGCAAGAAAAACGAATAATTATAGCGAAATTTCAACTTTTTCCTCTTTTTTTCCCTTAATTTTCCTTATTTTATCGAGATTTGACCGAAAAAAGCAAGAAAAACGAATAATTTTAGCGAAATTTCAATTTTTTTCCTCTTTTCTTTCCTTAATTTTCCTTATTTTATCGAGATTTGACCGAAAAAAACAAGAAAAACGAATAATTTTAGCGAAATTTCAATTTTTCTCCTCTTTTTTTCACTTAATTTTCCTTATTTTATCGAGATTTGACCGAAAAAAGCAAGAAAAACGAATAATTTTCGCGAAATTTCAAATTTTTTCCCCTTTTTTTCCCTTAATTTTCCTTATTTTATCGAGATTTGACCGAAAAAAGCAAAAAAAACGATTAATTTTAGCAAAATTTCTATTTTTTACCTCTTTTTTTCCCTTAATTTTCCTTGTTTTATCGGGATTTGACCAAAAAAAGCAAGAAAAACGAATAATTTTAGCGAAATTTCAATTTTTCTCATCTTTTTTTCCCTTAATTTTCCTTATTATATCGAGATTTGACCGAAAAAAGCAAGAAAAACGAATAATTTTAGCGAAATTTCTATTTTTTACCTCTTTTTTTCCCTTAATTTTCCTTATTTTATCGAGATTTCATCGAAAAAAGCAAGAAAAACGAATAATTATAGCGAAATTGCAATTTTTTCCTCTTTTTTCCCTTAATTTTCAATTGAAGAAGCCTTAACAATGTGGAATTCCATACTAGGAATAGAAATAAAAAACACTATGTCGAAAATTCCACTTAAGTTTTTAATGTACGACCGGTTTCAGACAATTCTGTCCATCATCAGGCGCCTGATGATGGACAGAATTGTCTGAAACCGGTCGTACATTAAAAACTTAAGTGGAATTTTCGACATAGTGTTTTTTATTTCTATCCCTTAATTTTCCTTATTTTATCGAGATTTGACCGAAAAAAGCAAGAAAAACGAATAATTTTAGCGAAATTTCAATTTTTTCCTCTTTCCTTTCCTTAATTTTCCTTATTTTATCGAGATTTGACCGAAAAAAGCAAGAAAAACGAATAATTTTAGCGAAATTTCAATTTTTCTCCTCTTTTTTTCCCTTAATTTTCCTTATTTTATCGAGATTTGACCGAAAAAAGCAAGAAAAACGAATAATTTTCGCGAAATTTCAAATTTTTTCCTCTTTTTTTCCCTTAATTTTCCTTATTTTATCGTGATTTGACCGAAAAAAGCAAGAAAAACGAATAATTTTGTCGAAATTTCTATTTTTTACCTCTTTTTTCCCTTAATTTTCCTTGTTTTATCGGGATTTGACCGAAAAAAGCAAGAAAAACGAAAAATTTTAGCGAAATTTCAATCTTTTTCCTCTTTTTTTCCCTTAATTTTCCTTATTTTATCGAGATTTGACCGAAAAAAAGCAAGAAAAAACGAATAATTATAGCAAAATTTCAATTTTTTTCCATTTTTTTTCCTTCATTCTCCTCATTTAACGAGATTTGACCGAATAAGCAAGAAAAACGAATAATTTTAGCGAAATATCAATTTTTATCCTCTTTTTTCCCTTAATTTTCCTTATTTTATCGAGATTTCCTCGAAAAAAGCAAGAAAAACGAATAATTATAGCGAAATTTCAATTTTTTTCCACTGTTTTTCCCTTAATTTTCCTTATTTTATCGAGATTAGACCAAAAAAAGCAAGAAAAACGAATAATTTTAGCGAAATTTCAATTTTTTTCCTCTTTTTTTCCGTTAATTTTCCTTATTTTATTGAGATTTGAGCGAAAAAAGCAAGAAAAACGAATAATTTTAGCGAAATTTCAATTTTTATCCTCTTTTTTTCCCTTAATTTTCCTTATTTTATCGAGATTTGACCGAAAAAAGCAAGAAAAACGAATAATTTTCGCGAAATTTCAAATTTTTTCCTCTTTTTTTCCCTTAATTTTCCTTATTCTATCGATATTTGACCGGAAAAAGCAAGAAAAACGAATAATTTTAGCGAAATTTCTATTTTTTACCTCTTTTTTTCCCTTAATTTTCCTTGTTTAATCGAGATTTGACCGAAAAAAGCAAGAAAAACGAATAATTTTAGCGAAATTTCAATTTTTATCCTCTTTTTTTCCCTTAATTTTCCTTATTTTATCGAGATTTGACCGAAAAAAGCAAGAAAAACGAATAATTTTAGCGAAATTTCAATCTTTTTCCTCTTTTTTTTCCTTAATTTTCCTTATTTTATCGAGATGTGACCGAAAAAAGCAAGAAAAACGAATAATTTTTGCGAAATTTCAATTTTTTTCCTCTTTTTTTCCCTTAATTTTCCTTATTTTATCGAGATTTGACCGAAAAAGGCAAGAAAAACGAATAATTTTAGCGAAATTTCAATTTTATTCCTCTTTTTTTCCCTTTATTTTCCTTATTTTATCGAGATTTGACCGAAAAAAGCAAGAAAAACGAATAATTTTAGCGAAATTTCAATTTTTTTCCTCTTTTTTTCCCTTAATTTTCCTTATTTTATCGAGATTTGACCGAAAAAAGCAAGAAAAACGAATTATTATAGCGAAAATTCAATTTTGTTCCACTTTTTTTCCTTCATTCTTCTCCTTTTACGAGATTTGACCGAAAAAAGCAAGAAAAACGAATAATTTTAGCGAAATATCAATTTTTATCCTCTTTTTTCCCTTAATTTTCCTTATTTTATCGAGATTTGACCGAAAAAAGCAAGAAAAACGAATAATTATAGCGAAATTTCAATTTTTTCCTCTTTTTTTCCCTTAATTTTCCTTATTTTATCGAGATTTGACCGAAAAAAGCAAGAAAAACGAATAATTTTAGCGAAATTTCATTTTTTTTCCTCTTTTTTTCCCTTAATTTTCCTTGTTTTATCGGGATTTGACCGAAAAAAGCAAGAAAAACGAATAATTATAGCGAAATTTCAATTTTTTCCTCTTTTTTTCCCTTAATTTTCCTTATTTTATCGAGATTTGACCGAAAAAAGCAAGAAAAACGAATAATTTTAGCGAAATTTCAATTTTTTTCCTCTTTTCTTTCCTTAATTTTCCTTATTTTATCGAGATTTGACCGAAAAAAGCAAGAAAAACGAATAATTTTAGCGAAATTTCAAATTTTTTCCTCTTTTTTTCCCTTAATTTTCCTTATTTTATCGAGATTTGACCGAAAAAAGCAAGAAAAAACGAATAATTATAGCAAAATTTCAATTTTTTTCCATTTGTTTTCCTTCATTCTCCTCATTTAACGAGATTTGACCGAAAAAAGCAAGAAAAACGAATAATTTTAGCGAAATATCAATTTTTATCCTCTTTTTTCCCTTAATTTTCCTTATTTTATCGAGATTTCCTCGAAAAAAGCAAGAAAAACGAATAATTATAGCGAAATTTCAATTTTTTTCCACTGTTTTTCCCTAAATTTTCCTTATTTTATCGAGATTAGACCAAAAAAAGCAAGAAAAACGAATAATTTTAGCGAAATTTCAATTTTTTTCCTCTTTTTTTCCGTTAATTTTCCTTATTTTATTGAGATTTGACCGAAAAAAGCAAGAAAAACGAATAATTTTAGCGAAATTTCAATTTTTATCCTCTTTTTTTCCCTTAATTTTCCTTATTTTATCGAGATTTGACCGGAAAAAGCAAGAAAAACGAATAATTTTAGCGAAATATCAATTTTTATCCTCTTTTTTCCCTTAATTTTCCTTATTTTATCGAGATTTGACCGAAAAAAGCAAGAAAAACGAATAATTATAGCGAAATTTCAATTTTTTCCTCTTTTTTTCCCTTAATTTTCCTTATTTTATCGTGATTTGTCCGAAAAAAGCAAGAAAAACGAATAATTTTAGCGAAATTTCAATTTTTTTCCTCTTTTTTTCCCTTAATTTTCCTTGTTTTATCGGGATTTGACCGAAAAAAGCAAGAAAAACGAATAATTTTAGCGAAATTTCAATCTTTTTCCTCTTTTTTTCCCTTAATTTTCCTTATTTTATCGAGATTTGACCGAAAAAAGCAAGAAAAACGAATGATTTTAGCGAAATATCAATTTTTATCCTCTTTTTTCCCTTAATTTTCCTTATTTTATCGAGATTTCATCGAAAAAAGCAAGAAAAACGAATAATTATAGCGAAATTTCAATTTTTTCCTCTTTTTTCCCTTAATTTTCCTTATTTTATCGAGATTTGACCGAAAAAAGCAAGAAAAACGAATAATTTTAGCGAAATTTCAATTTTTTTCCTCTTTTCTTTCCTTAATTTTCCCTATTTTATCGAGATTTGACCGAAAAAAGCAAGAAAAACGAATAATTTTAGCGAAATTTCAATTTTTCTCCTCTTTTTTTCCCTTTATTTTCCTTATTTTATCGAGATTTGACCGAAAAAAGCAAGAAAAACGAATAATTTTCGCGAAATTTCAAATTTTTTCCTCTTTTTTTCCCTTAATTTTCCTTATTTTATCGAGATTTGACCGAAAAAAGCAAGAAAAACGTATAATTTAAGCGAAATTTCAATTTTTTTCCTCTTTTTTTCCCTTTATTTTCCTTATTTTATCGAGATTTGACCGAAAAAAGCAAGAAAAACGAATAATTATAGCGAAATTTCAATTTTTTTCCTCTTTTTTTCCTTCATTCTTCTCATTTAACGAGATTTGACCGAAAAAAGCAAGAAAAACGAATAATTTTAGCGAAATATCAATTTTTATCCTCTTTTTTCCCTTAATTTTCCTTATTTTATCGAGATTTGACCGAAAAAAGCAAGAAAAACGAATAATTATAGCGAAATTTCAATTTTTTCCTCTTTTTTTCCCTTAATTTTCCTTGTTTTATCGGGATTTGACCGAAAAAAGCAAGAAAAACGAATAATTATAGCGAAATTTCAATTTTTTTCCTCTTTTCTTTCCTTAATTTTCCTTATTTTATCGAGATTTGACCGAAAAAAGCAAGAAAAACGAATAATTATAGCAAAATTTCAATTTTTTTCCATTTTTTTTCCTTCATTCTCCTCATTTAACGAGATTTGACCGAAAAAAGCAAGAAAAACGAATAATTTTAGCGAAATATCAATTTTTATCCTCTTTTTTCCCTTAATTTTCCTTATTTTATCGAGATTTCCTCGAAAAAAGCAAGAAAAACGAATAATTATAGCGAAATTTCAATTTTTTTCCACTGTTTTTCCCTTAATTTTCCTTATTTTATCGAGATTAGACCAAAAAAAGCAAGAAAAACGAATAATTTTAGCGAAATTTCAATTTTTTTCCTCTTTTTTTCCGTTAATTTTCCTTATTTTATTGAGATTTGACCGAAAAAAGCAAGAATAACGAATAATTTTAGCGAAATTTCAATTTTTTTCCTCTTTTTTTCCGTTAATTTTCCTTATTTTATTGAGATTTGACCGAAAAAAGCAAGAATAACGAATAATTTTAGCGAAATTTCAATTTTTATCCTCTTTTTTTCCCTTAATTTTCCTTATTTTATCGAGATTTGACCGAAAAAAGCAAGAAAAACGAATAATTTTTGCGAAATTTCAATTTTTTTCCTCTTTTTTTCCCTTAATTTTCCTTATTTTATCGAGATTTGACCGAAAAAGGCAAGAAAAACGAATAATTTTTGCGAAATTTCAATTTTATTCCTCTTTTTTTCCCTTTATTTTCCTTATTTTATCGAGATTTGACCGAAAAAAGCAAGAAAAACGAATAATTTTAGCGAAATTTCAATTTTTTTCCTCTTTTTTTCCCTTAATTTTCCTTATTTTATCGAGATTTGACCGAAAAAAGCAAGAAAAACGAATAATTATAGCGAAAATTCAATTTTTTTCCACTTTTTTTCCTTCATTCTTCTCATTTAACGAGATTTGACCGAAAAAAGAAGAGAAAAACGAATAATTTTAGCGAAATATCAATTTTTATCCTCTTTTTTCCCTTAATTTTCCTTATTTTATCGAGATTTGACCGAAAAAAGCAAGAAAAACGAATAATTATAGCGAAATTTCAATTTTTTCCTCTTTTTTTCCCTTAATTTTCCTTATTTTATCGAGATTTGTCCGAAAAAAGCAAGAAAAACGAATAATTTTAGCGAAATTTCAATTTTTTTCCTCTTTTTTTCCCTTAATTTTCCTTGTTTTATCGGGATTTGACCGAAAAAAGCAAGAAAAACGAATAATTTTAGCGAAATTTCAATCTTTTTCCTCTTTTTTTCCCTTAATTTTCCTTATTTTATCGAGATTTGACCGAAAAAAGCAAGAAAAACTAATGATTTTAGCGAAATATCAATTTTTATCCTCTTTTTTCCCTTAATTTTCCTTATTTTATCGAGATTTCATCGAAAAAAGCAAGAAAAACGAATAATTATAGCGAAATTTCAATTTTTTCCTCTTTTTTCCCTTAATTTTCCTTATTTTATCGAGATTTGACCGAAAAAAGCAAGAAAAACGAATAATTTTAGCGAAATTTCAATTTTTTTCCTCTTTTCTTTCCTTAATTTTCCCTATTTTATCGAGATTTGACCGAAAAAAGCAAGAAAAACGAATAATTTTAGCGAAATTTCAATTTTTCTCCTCTTTTTTTCCCTTTATTTTCCTTATTTTATCGAGATTTGACCGAAAAAAGCAAGAAAAACGAATAATTTTCGCGAAATTTCAAATTTTTTCCTCTTTTTTTCCCTTAATTTTCCTTATTTTATCGAGATTTGACCGAAAAAGGCAAGAAAAACGTATAATTTAAGCGAAATTTCAATTTTTTTTCCTCTTTTTTTCCCTTTATTTTCCTTATTTTATCGAGATTTGACCGAAAAAAGCAAGAAAAACGAATAATTATAGCGAAATTTCAATTTTTTTCCTCTTTTTTTCCTTCATTCTTCTCATTTAACGAGATTTGACCGAAAAAAGCAAGAAAAACGAATGATTTTAGCGAAATATCAATTTTTATCCTCTTTTTTCCCTTAATTTTCCTTATTTTATCGAGATTTCATCGAAAAAAGCAAGAAAAACGAATAATTATAGCGAAATTTCAACTTTTTCCTCTTTTTTTCCCTTAATTTTCCTTATTTTATCGAGATTTGACCGAAAAAAGCAAGAAAAACGAATAATTTTAGCGAAATTTCAATTTTTTTCCTCTTTTCTTTCCTTAATTTTCCTTATTTTATCGAGATTTGACCGAAAAAAACAAGAAAAACGAATAATTTTAGCGAAATTTCAATTTTTCTCCTCTTTTTTTCACTTAATTTTCCTTATTTTATCGAGATTTGACCGAAAAAAGCAAGAAAAACGAATAATTTTCGCGAAATTTCAAATTTTTTCCCCTTTTTTTCCCTTAATTTTCCTTATTTTATCGAGATTTGACCGAAAAAAGCAAAAAAAACGATTAATTTTAGCAAAATTTCTATTTTTTACCTCTTTTTTTCCCTTAATTTTCCTTGTTTTATCGGGATTTGACCAAAAAAAGCAAGAAAAACGAATAATTTTAGCGAAATTTCAATTTTTCTCATCTTTTTTTCCCTTAATTTTCCTTATTATATCGAGATTTGACCGAAAAAAGCAAGAAAAACGAATAATTTTAGCGAAATTTCTATTTTTTACCTCTTTTTTTCCCTTAATTTTCCTTATTTTATCGAGATTTCATCGAAAAAAGCAAGAAAAACGAATAATTATAGCGAAATTGCAATTTTTTCCTCTTTTTTCCCTTAATTTTCAATTGAAGAAGCCTTAACAATGTGGAATTCCATACTAGGAATAGAAATAAAAAACACTATGTCGAAAATTCCACTTAAGTTTTTAATGTACGACCGGTTTCAGACAATTCTGTCCATCATCAGGCGCCTGATGATGGACAGAATTGTCTGAAACCGGTCGTACATTAAAAACTTAAGTGGAATTTTCGACATAGTGTTTTTTATTTCTATCCCTTAATTTTCCTTATTTTATCGAGATTTGACCGAAAAAAGCAAGAAAAACGAATAATTTTAGCGAAATTTCAATTTTTTCCTCTTTCCTTTCCTTAATTTTCCTTATTTTATCGAGATTTGACCGAAAAAAGCAAGAAAAACGAATAATTTTAGCGAAATTTCAATTTTTCTCCTCTTTTTTTCCCTTAATTTTCCTTATTTTATCGAGATTTGACCGAAAAAAGCAAGAAAAACGAATAATTTTCGCGAAATTTCAAATTTTTTCCTCTTTTTTTCCCTTAATTTTCCTTATTTTATCGTGATTTGACCGAAAAAAGCAAGAAAAACGAATAATTTTGTCGAAATTTCTATTTTTTACCTCTTTTTTCCCTTAATTTTCCTTGTTTTATCGGGATTTGACCGAAAAAAAGCAAGAAAAACGAAAAATTTTAGCGAAATTTCAATCTTTTTCCTCTTTTTTTCCTTAATTTTCCTTATTTTATCGAGATTTGACCGAAAAAAGCAAGAAAAACGAATGATTTTAGCGAAATATCAATTTTATCCTCTTTTTTTCCCTTAATTTTCCTTATTTTATCGAGATTTCATCGAAAAAAGCATGAAAAACGAATAATTATAGCGAAATTTCAATTTTTTCCTCTTTTTTTTCCCTTAATTTTCCTTATTTTATCGAGATTTGACCGAAAAAAAGCATGAAAAACGAATAATTTTAGCGAAATTTCAATTTTTTTCCTCTTTTTTTCCTTCATTCTTCTCATTTAACGAGATTTGACCGAAAAAAGCAAGAAAAACGAATGATTTTAGCGAAATATCAATTTTTATCCTCTTTTTTCCCTTAATTTTCCTTATTTTATCGAGATTTCATCGAAAAAGCAAGAAAAACGAATAATTATAGCGAAATTTCAATTTTTTCCTCTTTTTTTCCCTTAATTTTCCTTATTTTATCGAGATTTGACCGAAAAAAGCAAGAAGAACGAATAATTTTAGCGAAATTTAAATTTTTTTCCTCTTTTCTTTCCTTAATTTTCCTTATTTTATCGAGATTTGACCGAAAAAAGCAAGAAAAACGAATAATTTTAGCGAAATTTCAAATTTTTTCCTCTTTTTTTCCCTTAATTTTCCTTATTCTATCGAGATTTGACCGAAAAAAGCAAGAAAAACGAATAATTATAGCAAAATTTCAATTTTTTTCCATTTTTTTTCCTTCATTCTCCTCATTTAACGAGATTTGACCGAAAAAAGCAAGAAAAACGAATAATTTTAGCGAAATATCAATTTTTATCCTCTTTTTTCCTTAATTTTCCTTATTTTATCGAGATTTCATCGAAAAAAGCAAGAAAAACGAATAATTATAGCGAAATTTCAATTTTTTCCACTTTTTTTCCCTTAATTTTCCTTATTTTATCGAGATTTGACCGAAAAAAGCAAGAAAAACGAATAATTTTAGCGAAATTTCAATTTTTCTCCTCTTTTTTTCCCTTAATTTTCCTTATTTTATCGAGATTTGACCGAAAAAAGCAAGAAAAACGAATAATTTTAGCGAAATTTCAATTTTTCTCCTCTTTTTTTCCCTTAATTTTCCTTATTTTATCGAGATTTGACCGAAAAAAGCAAGAAAAACGAATAATTTTAGCGTAATTTCAATCTTTTTCCTCTTTTTTTTCCTTAATTTTCCTTATTTTACCGAGATTTGACCGAAAAAAGCAAGAAAAACGAATGATTTTAGCGAAATATCAATTTTTATCCTCTTTTTTCCCTTAATTTTCCTTATTTTATCGAGATTTCATCGAAAAAAGCAAGAAAAACGAATAATTATAGCGAAATTTCAATTTTTTCCTCTTTTTTTCCCTTAATTTTCCTTATTTTATCGAGATTTGACCGAAAAAAGCAAGAAAAACGAATAATTTTAGCGAAATTTCAATTTTTTTCCTCTTTTTTTCCTTCATTCTTCTCATTTAACGAGATTTGACCGAAAAAAGCAAGAAAAACGAATGATTTTAGCGAAATATCAATTTTTATCCTCTTTTTTCCGTTAATTTTCCTTATTTTATCGAGATTTCATCGAAAAAGCAAGAAAAACGAATAATTATAGCGAAATTTCTATTTTTTCCTCTTTTTTTCCCTTAATTTTCCTTATTTTATCGAGATTTGACCGAAAAAAGCAAGAAGAACGAATAATTTTAGCGAAATTTCAATTTTTTTCCTCTTTTTTTCCCTTAATTTTCCTTATTTTATCGAGATTTGACCGAAAAGGGCAAGAAAAACGTAAAATTTTTGCGAAATTTCAATTTTTTTCCTCTTTTTTTCCCTTTATTTTCCTTATTTTATCGAGATTTGACCGAAAAAAGCAAGAAAAACGAATAATTTTAGCGAAATTTCAATTTTTTTCCTCTTTTTTTCCTTCATTCTTCTCATTTAACGAGATTTGACCGAAAAAAGCAAGAAAAACGAATGATTTTAGCGAAATATCAATTTTTATCCTCTTTTTTCCCTTAATTTTCCTTATTTTATCGAGTTTTCATCGAAAAAAGCAAGAAAAACGAATAATTATAGCAAAATTTCAATTTTTTCCTCTTTTTTTCCCTTAATTTTCCTTATTTTATCGAGATTTGACCGAAAAAAGCAAGAAAAACGAATAATTTTAGCGAAATTTCAATTTTTCTCCTCTTTTTTTCCCTTAATTTTCCTTATTTTATCGAGATTTGACCGAAAAAAGCAAGAAAAACGAATAACTTTCGCGAAATTTCAAATTTTTTCCTCTGTTTTTCCCTTAATTTTCCTTATTTTATCGAGATTTGACCGAAAAAAGCAAGAAAAACGAATAATTTTGTCGAAATTTCTATTTTTTACCTTTTTTTTTCCCTTAATTTTCCTTGTTTTATCGGGATTTGACCGAAAAAAGCAAGAAAAACGAATAATTTTAGCGAAATTTCAATCTTTTTCCTCTTTTTTTCCCTTAATTTTCCTTATTTTATCGAGATTTGACCGAAAAAAGCAAGAAAAACGAATGATTTTAGCGAAATTTCAATTTTTTTCCTTCATTCTTCTCATTTAACGAGATTTGACCGAAAAAAGCAAGAAAAACGAATGATTTTAGCGAAATATCAATTTTTATCCTCTTTTTTCCCTTAATTTTCCTTATTTTATCGAGATTTCATCGAAAAAGCAAGAAAAACGAATAATTATAGCGAAATTTCAATTTTATCCTCTTTTTTTCCCTTAATTTTCCTTATTTTATCGAGATTTGACCGAAAAAATCAAGAAGAACGAATAATTTTAGCGAAATTTCAATTTTCTCCTCTTTTCATTCCTTAATTTTCCTTATTTTATCGAGATTTGACCGAAAAAAGCAAGAAAAACGAATAATTATAGCAAAATTTCAATTTTTTTCCATTTTTTTTCCTTCATTCTCCTCATTTAACGAGATTTGACCGAATAAAGCAAGAAAAACGAATAATTTTAGCGAAATATCAATTTTTATCCTCTTTTTTCCCTTAATTTTCCTTATTTTATCGAGATTTCATCGAAAAAAGCAAGAAAAACGAATAATTATAGCGAAATTTCAATTTTTTCCACTTTTTTTCCCTTAATTTTCCTTATTTTATCGAGATTTGACCGAAAAAAGCAAGAAAAACGAATAATTTTAGCGAAATTTCAATTTTTTTCCTCTTTTTTTCCGTTAATTTTCCTTATTTTATCGAGATTTGACCGAAAAAAGCAAGAAAAACGAATAATTTTAGCGAAATTTCAATTTTTATCCTCTTTTTTTCCCTTAATTTTCCTTATTTTATCGAGATTTGACCGAAAAAAGCAAGAAAAACGAATAATTTTCGCGAAATTTCATATTTTTTCCTCTTTTTTTCCCTTAATTTTCCTTATTTTATCGAGATTTGACCGAAAAAGTGGAAGAAAAACGAATAATTTTAGCGAAATTTCAATTTTTTTCCTCTTTCCTTTCCTTAATTTTCCTTATTTTATCGAGATTTGACCGAAAAAGCAAGAAAAACGAATAATTTTAGCGAAATTTCAATTTTTTTCCTCTTTCCTTTCCTTAATTTTCCTTATTTTATCGAGATTTGACCGAAAAAAGCAAGAAAAACGAATAATTTTAGCGAAATTTCAATTTTTCTCCTCTTTTTTTCCCTTAATTTTCCTTATTTTATCGAGATTTGACCGAAAATAGCAAGAAAAACGAATAATTTTCGCGAAATTTCAAATTTTTTCCTCTTTTTTTCCCTTAATTTTCCTTATTTTATCGTGATTTGACCGAAAAAAGCAAGAAAAACGAATAATTATAGCGAAATTTCAATTTTTTCCTCTTTTTTTCCCTTAATTTTCCTTATTTTATCGATATTTGACCGAAAAAAGCAAGAAAAACGAATAATTTTAGCGAAATTTCAATTTTTTTCCTCTTTTTTTCCTTCATTCTTCTCATTTAACGAGATTTGACCGAAAAAAGCAAGAAAAACGAATGATTTTAGCGAAATATCAATTTTTATCCTCTTTTTTCCGTTAATTTTCCTTATTTTATCGAGATTTCATCGAAAAAGCAAGAAAAACGAATATTTATAGCGAAATTTCAATTTTTTCCTCTTTTTTTCCCTTAATTTTCCTTATTTTATCGAGATTTGACCGAAAAAAGCAAGAAGAACGAATAATTTTAGCGAAATTTCAATTTTTTTCCTCTTTTCTTTCCTTAATTTTCCTTATTTTATCGAGATTTGACCGAAAAAAGCAAGAAAAACGAATAATTTTAGCGAAATTTCAAATTTTTTCCTCTTTTTTTCCCTTAATTTTCCTTATTCTATCGAGATTTGACCGAAAAAAGCAAGAAAAACGAATAATTATAGCAAAATTTCAATTTTTTTCCATTTTTTTTCCTTCATTCTCCTCATTTAACGAGATTTGACCGAAAAAAGCAAGAAAAACGAATAATTTTAGCGAAATATCAATTTTTATCCTCTTTTTTCCTTAATTTTCCTTATTTTATCGAGATTTCATCGAAAAAAGCAAGAAAAACGAATAATTATAGCGAAATTTCAATCTTTTTCCTCTTTTTTTCCCTTAATTCTCCTTATTTTATTTAGATTTGACCGAAAAAAGCAAGAAAAACGAATGATTTTAGCGAAATATCAATTTTTATCCTCTTTTTTCCCTTAATTTTCCTTATTTTATCGAGATTTGACCGAAAAAAGCAAGAAAAACGAATAATTTTGTCGAAATTTCTATTTTTTACCTCTTTTTTTCCCTTAATTTTCCTTGTTTTATCGGGATTTGACCGAAAAAAGCAAGAAAAACGAATAATTATAGCGAAATTTCAATTTTTTCCTCTTTTTTCCCTTAATTTTCCTTATTTTATCGAGATTTGACCGAAAAAAGCAAGAAAAACGAATAATTTTAGCGAAATTTCAATTTTTTTCCTCTTTTTTTCCTTCATTCTTCTCATTTAACGAGATTTGACCGAAAAAAAGCAAGAAAAACGAATGATTTTAGCGAAATATCAATTTTTATCCTCTTTTTTCCCTTAATTTTCCTTATTTTATCGAGATTTCATCGAAAAAAGCAAGAAAAACGAATAATTATAGCGAAATTTCAATTTTTTTCCTCTTTTTTTCCTTCATTCTTCTCATTTAACGAGATTTGACCGAAAAAGCAAGAAAAAACGAATGATTTTAGCGAAATATCAATTTTTATCCTCTTTTTTCCATTAATTTTCCTTATTTTATCGAGATTTGACCGAAAAAAGCAAGAAAAACGAATAATTTTTATCGAAATATCAATTTTTATCCTCTCTTTTTCCCTTAATTTTCCTTATTTTATCGAGATTTGACCGAAAAAGCAAGAAAAACGTATAATTTTAGCAAAATTTCAATTTTTTTCCTCTTTTTTTCCTTAATTTTCCTTACTTTATCGAGATTTGACCGCAAAAAGCAATAAAAACGAATAATTTTAGCGAAATTTAAATTTTTTTCCTCTTTTCTTCCCTTTATTTTCCTTATTTTATCGAGATTTTACCGAAAAAAGCAAGAAAAACGAATAATTTTAGCAAAATTTCAATTTTTTTCCTCTTTTTTTCCTTAATTTTCCTTATTTTATCGAGATTTCATCGAAAAAAGCAAGAAAAACGAATAATTATAGCGAAATTTGAATTTTTTCCTCTTTTTTTCCCCTTAATTTTCCTTATTTTATCGAGATTTGACCGAAAAAAGCAAGAAAAACGAATAATTTTAGCGAAATTTCAATTTCTTTCCTCTTTCCTTTCCATAATTTTTCCTTATTTTATTGAGATTTGACCGAAAAAAAGCAAGAAAAACGAATAATTTTAGCGAAATTTCAATTTTTTCTCATCTTTTTTTTCCCTTAATTTTCCTTATTTTATCGAGATTTGACCCGAAAAAAGCAAGAAAAACGAATACTTTTAGCGAAATTTCTATTTTTTACCTCTTTTTTTCCCTTAATTTTCCTTATTTTATCGAGATTTCATCGAAAAAAGCAAGAAAAACGAATAATTATAGCGAAATTGCAATTTTTTCCTCTTTTTTTCCCTTAATTTTCCTTATTTTATCGAGATTTGACCGAAAAAAGCAAGAAAAACGAATAATTTTAGCGAAATTTCAATTTTTTTCCTCTTTCCTTTCCTTAATTTTCCTTATTTTATCGAGATTTGACCGAAAAAAGCAAGAAAAACGAATAATTTTAGCGAAATTTCAATTTTTCTCCTCTTTTTTTCCCTTAATTTTCCTTATTTTATCGAGATTTGACCGAAAAAAGCAAGAAAAACGAATAATTTTCGCGAAATTTCAAATTTTTTCCTCTTTTTTTCCCTTAATTTTCCTTATTTTATCGTGATTTGACCGAAAAAAGCAAGAAAAACGAATAATTTTGTCGAAATTTCTATTTTTTACCTCTTTTTTCCCTTAATTTTCCTTGTTTTATCGGGATTTGACCGAAAAAAGCAAGAAAAACGAATAATTTTAGCGAAATTTCAATCTTTTTCCTCTTTTTTTCCCTTAATTTTCCTTATTTTATCGAGATTTGACCGAAAAAAGCAAGAAAAACGAATGATTTTAGCGAAATATCAATTTTTATCCTCTTTTTTCCCTTAATTTTCCTTATTTTATCGAGATTTCATCGAAAAAAGCAAGAAAAACGAATAATTATAGCGAAATTTCAATTTTTTCCTTTTTTTTCCCTTAATTTTCCTTATTTTATCGAGATTTGACCGAAAAAAGCAAGAAAAACGAATAATTTTAGCGAAATTTCAATTTTTTTCCTCTTTTTTTCCTTCATTCTTCTCATTTAACGAGATTTGACCGAAAAAAGCAAGAAAAACGAATGATTTTAGCGAAATATCAATTTTTATCCTCTTTTTTCCCTTAATTTTCCTTATTTTATCGAGATTTCATCGAAAAAGCAAGAAAAACGAATAATTATAGCGAAATTTCAATTTTTTCCTCTTTTTTTCCCTTAATTTTCCTTATTTTATCGAGATTTGACCGAAAAAAGCAAGAAGAACGAATAATTTTAGCGAAATTTAAATTTTTTTCCTCTTTTCTTTCCTTAATTTTTATCGAGATTTGACCGAAAAAAGCAAGAAAAACGAATAATTTTAGCGAAATTTCAAATTTTTTCCTCTTTTTTTCCCTTAATTTTCCTTATTCTATCGAGATTTGACCGAAAAAAGCAAGAAAAACGAATAATTATAGCAAAATTTCAATTTTTTTTCCTTCATTCTCCTCATTTAACGAGATTTGACCGAAAAAAGCAAAAAAAACGAATAATTTTAGCGAAATATCAATTTTTATCCTCTTTTTTCCTTAATTTTCCTTATTTTATCGAGATTTCATCGAGAAAAGCAAGAAAAACGAATAATTATAGCGAAATTTCAATTTTTTCCACTTTTTTTCCCTTAATTTTCC